>JAEQBH010001119.1:0-265919 GCA_016808115.1 Tetrastigma voinierianum
AGAAGAAAGCCGAAATGTGGCTTTCAGTAAATATTTTTGTAAAAAATGTATAAATCTTTTTTGTAAACAGCATGGAAACTATGAGAATATAGTCGATATTTATTTTGAGTATTTGCTCAGGCCCAAGAGGCCATCATACTCAAGTGTGTTTCTACGATACGAGACGTATGATTTTCCGCGGTCGACTAAGCATCAACTGGACCCCGTGATTGGGGGCGTCACACTTCGCCGCTGGGTCCGTGGCAAGTGGGTCACAGTCCATCGTGGACGCAATTCACTTCCACTCAGCCACCTCCAATGGCTAAAGTAGCCCTGCTGGCTTCTGGTGCTCAGCCTTAACCTGCTGACACGTGAGACATCGTCGCACAAAGTCCCCTACGTGTCTCTTCATCCCGCTCCAATAATACTGACGACGAAGATCCCAGACATCTGCCACCCGACGCACGCAAATTCGAGCAAAGTGGAACCTCCCCGAGAATCTCCTCTCTCAAGCCTGGGCCAACTCGGGGAACCACTACCCGCCCCCTATGTCGAAGACTACCATCTACGTGAACGGTCCAAATTCCTCGCTTCACTCCAAGACTGATCAGACTTCTACCCCCGATGGACACTAATATCTCTGGCCCGTCGCTGACCCAATCACTCTACTCAACAGAGATCTGGTAAATCCACTAAACTCCCCAATGTAATCTCGAGTCCGCCGCTTATACCGTAAATTTCCAACCGTCCCAATACCGGTGCATCCGCCACCCCGAGAAGCTATCACCTAACGCTCCTCGCGACTTCCGACCGAGCGTGCAAGATACTACCACATTCGCTTTACTGTGGATGGTAATGCAAAGTGAAGTCATAATCCTCTAGGAACTCCATCCATCCTGAAGGCCGGGCCTTCACGAGGTCTCGCTACTGAAAATATACTCTCGACTTTTATGGTCCGAGCATACCCCCGAACTCCCCGCCGTATAAGTAGTGGCGCCTAAATCTTCAAGGCGAAGACTACTGCCGCTAACCCATGTCAGAGCGGGTAATTTGCCTGATTCTTCAACTGACGAGAACCATAAGCCACACTTCCCTGGATCGCATCAAAACACATCCCATTCCTACTTTCGAGGCATCAGAATACACAGAGGTACTCGTCTCCTCGTCCGACTATCAAGATGGGAGTCTAAGTAAGTCTCCTTCAACTCCCGGAACGCCCCTCGCACGGCCATCCCACTCAACCCCAGCTCTTCCGGTCACCTAACATAGCCGCCAACCCTGGTAAACCTGGCGACCCCGTAGACACCAAACAACCCAACCACGATCTCGCGACCGACGCCATCCCACTCATCACCGCCGACCTTCTCCGCCGACCGACACTCTCGACGCCGACACCACGTGTCCCAAAAATCTCACCAAGAAGCCAAACTCGCACTATCAACTCGCGTACGTACCGATGGTCTCAACAACCGTAAAACAATCCTCGCGATACTCATGCTCCCACTCTGACTGGGAGTAGATCAAAAAGTCATCCACGAAGACTACGACAAACCGATCTAGATAGGGTTGGAATATCCTATGCATGAGATCCATGAATGCCGCTGGCGCATTCATCAACCTGAAGGGCATCACCGTAAACTCAAAGTGCCCATAACGCATCCTAAACGTTGTCTTAGCATATCGCAGATTCAATCCTCGTAAATCGGCGGGTAACGCAAAGACGAAGGCTCATCTTAGAGCAGATCTCACGCCCTCCTCAACTAACAACAAACTTATCATCCCCACGCGCACCATTCTCATCAGAATCCCGCTCAACTCGCCGCAGAATCAATGCAATGGGCCAAGGGTCTTGTCCTTCTCTCCTCGCAAATAAACTTCGTGAGGCCCCACATGGTGAAGTGCTCTGCCTAATGAACCCCGTCCAATAGCCTCCCTGTACTGGACTCACCTCAGACCTCAACCTGGCACATCCTATGTGGCGTCATAGAAATGGGTGAAGTACCAGGTGTAACTCGACAACAAGTCTACAACCCTCCTGCGGAGGCAAATCTGTAGCCTATCCGGAAAAAACATCCACATACTCGCACACTACCCGAGGCATCTAAGTCCGGCCCTCCTTCTTCCTCTAGTGTTGGCTCAAGTACCTAACCCGGGCTTAATCGGTCCCGACACTGACTCGCATAATCGTCTCGCAAATACCATGCTTCGCCCCCTGAATATCACACGAGTACCGGTCCCGCGTGCAAAGCGTGAACTCTCCCCGCGCTCACAATCGATAACGACCTCAGAGCCGTCACCAATCCATCCTAAGTGACGACATCGAACTCCGACATGTCCATGATCCTCAGTCCATCAGGAGTGTAGTCCCCGAGATCTCCAAATTTCACAACCTCGACATATCATCCCTTAGTCTCGCCCCTACCTTGCGGGAGAACTCACGTACAACGACTCCTCTAAGGTCTCAACCTCTAAGCCTAACTCAATCACAACTGATGCAGCAATGAATGAATGCGACGCACTGTAATCAAATGAACACTCTACCCCATAAAGTGAGATAAAGAAAACATACCGTGATAACCATTGATCTCGTCGATTCAAATTGCTGGTGGACGGCGCAGACACGCCCGACCCCCGATAAACCCGCCCGTGGGCCTGGCCCTTGCCTCTACTCCATACTCCGCCCCTGGCCGCTTGCGGAAATGTCACCGTGGGTGCCCAGCCCCCTCGAAACTGAGATCGCGCCCTCGCCTCGCATCGTCAGTGGAGGAATGTATCGATCTTTCCTATCTCATCGACAGGATCGTGGAGGTCCCAAAACCCCTGATCCCCGCCTTCGGGCAACTCACTCTACGTGGTCCGTGGATGTTAACACGGTAAAGACACCATCCGCCCCGCTCGACCGCAACTCATCCGTCCCGCCTCGACGGCGAACTCTCATCCGCTTCCTCGCCCGATGGCCGCGACTCTGGGACCCTCGCGAACTAGAAGATCTCTGCCTCTTTCCTGAACTGGAAGAAGACTGACTGTCCTTCCTCTTGCCACTAACACTCGCTTCCCGAGTGTTCCGAGCATCCATCATCTCTCTCTCTATGGTCAGGGCTGTCCCAACCATGGAATCCATATCCCATAAAGCGAAGGCTCATCATCCCCGCACGAATGGAGCCACTACCCATTCTCGAACCTCCTCCTAACTCGGGCCATGTCCGCGGGCCACGTAGTCGCCATCGACCGCTAACTCGTGAATCTAAATTAACGCAGCCCATCATCGCACATCGCTCGCTTCAAATAGAACCCCGGCTTTAGCATGTCTCGCAGCCTCTGGAAAATACTTGCCCATGAACAGCTCCTGAAACTCTGCCCATGTCATAGCCTCTAAGTCTCTAGAAGCCCTCGCCCATCTCCACCATACCTGGGCCTCGCCTTCACCGGAATGCACGACCCGATCCGGTCGATCGGGAGGTGATCTCCATAGCCTCCAATATGTTCTCACTCAGATAAACCAAATCTGGCCCGCACCATCTGCCCCCCGTGAACGTCTGAGGATGACGCGCTCTAAATCTCCTGAGGTTACTAGACCTCCCGACCACCCGCTATGTTAGCCCCGCAGGCTATGCCAGCCACGCGATACCTACAAATTTCGCAAAGGCCCGCTTGATCGAATTACGTGGCTGGTCAAATGCTCCAAGTGTGCCCGACTAGCTACCCCACGTGGATCTAATCTCTATTGGCCCTCGCCTCTACTAGCCATCTACACAATCAACATGGCAACAATATACACACAAGATCTCCAAGTGCATACACACTCGAAACACTCATCATACACAAACCTAGATATATTATCATTCTTGCATTTATAGTAAAAGGCAATTAATCTCAGATATAAAAACATTGTTTTCGACAAAATTTATTTTCGAAAAATTTATTTTTTTTTTTTTTTTGAAAATTCTATTTTTCAAAATTTCATTCTCGATGCAATTAAATTTAGAATATTTTTTTCTCAAAAATTTCAGAATGTATAGCTTAAATACAATGCAAGATCTCCTGCGGCATAAACACGTACCGATACTATTCACCGCTTCTCGCCCACACCGCCGCCCATGTCGCGACTCAAAATCACGCGTCGCGACATCAAGTCCGCCAGCTCAAGTCGCCGACCTCCAAACCAGTCGCCAACGATCAACTCGCCGCTTGATCCACTTCAAGTCGCGACACTAAAAAGGATGTCGCGACACCAACCCCTCTAAATCTGCGTCACGACACCAATCGGACGCCACGACCGCCTTATCCGCCCAGTCGCTGCGGCGAAGCTGCCTGGTCGTGGCGCTACCGGCGCTCGCCGCGGCGCTGCCGCTAAGCGCCAGCCGCCCTCGCTCGCACCTGATGTCTTCTTGTCACGACCTCAAATCTAAGTCGCGACCCAAGATCGAATTCTCTCGCACATCTGTGCCTTCTCACTTGCACCAAGTTTTTTTTCAAAATTCTCCAAGAGCTTCCTCGCTACTTCCTAGATGCAAGAGCCTAACCCACTCTATTTACTCACTCAAAATTTATGAGAGTTAATTACAACTCTTTCCTCAGGCGAAACTGAATCATTTTCCGTAATTCCACAAAACCCATTCTATCTCATGTGTTCAAAAACTGGAGCACTGTCTAGAAATTTTTTTTTTTCCACATTCAAATAAATTTATAAAAATTTATTTTCTTCCATTTTCTTCAAGTTTATAGCTTGTAAAACCTTAGAAAATTATTTTCTTCAATTCTCATCCAATAAATTTATTAAAAATTTATTTTTCTTCAGTTTCTTTTCCAGTTTTGTACACTGTACCACTCAAAATATTTTCTAAAATATTTCCTAACACATCCATGTGCTAAACACCAAGCACACATAAAATTTCAACACATAAAACATGCCATGCACACCAAACACACAGTAATTCACCAAATCACACAAAACACATCAATACACGGCATGTAGTGTCCGTTTTGTCCCAGGATTTTCCTAGGTAATCTCATACCTATTGACTTAACAATCTTAACCACACCTAGTATGATGTGTTCTTATACCTCAAAGACTACGGCCTAAGCCCAAACTCTCAACTTAGGTTTCATATACCTATATTCTACATCAAACCACCCAAGGGTGATGGATACCCAACCAAGCTCCCTGTGTATTCGTGATACCTGCTTCCGATAATTGCTTGACTTCAAAACCTGGGGTCCTATTAACTACTCACAACCCGTAGAATATAAGTTCGATGTTCAAGTTACCCGACGCCACTTCTAAAATCTGGGCAGAGCTTCCTTTCAGACAGGAAAGCACTACCCAAATACAATGTTCTTGATATCCTCGTCCTGCCAAATTCAATATAATCATAATGATACAAATATGGATAAAAACTACTCGGGGCCCACTACTACAATATCAAAAAAAAACATACCAAATATGAATCCACTATATCCAGTCAGCTCTAAGAGTTCAACATTTTACTTTATACAACACAATATTTAAACTTAAAAAGTTTTAATACATGTATACATCAAAGCCACAAACCTACTTTCTTCTAATCCTCTCTCTCTGGCCTCTAGACGAGCCGCCCTCGCACGCCCCCGTGACTGCAAAAGGGGTCCCACGACCCGGCGAGCTAGTGCTCGCAGAGAATCACCCCTATGGCTACTCACCCACCTGGGCCAGAAATGCAGAATGCTCCAATAGAAACACACATTCAAGTAAATGCATTATCCTACTCTTGAATGTCTAATTGATCACCTCAACCTTGCCCTCAAACGATTTCACACTCAGCTTAAGCCTCAGGTGATAAGAAGTATTAATTTTATTTGTTTCGTGGACAACTCTCCGATGTGTATATATATCAATCAGGTCATCTGACGATTGATATACATATTATTTGCTTCAGGATCTACCCGATGCATATCAATCTGGGCCGCCTCCGACGATTGATATTTTCAGCCTGACTACCCTCCGATGATTAATATTTGCATCACCTCCGAACCATTTTCTCTAGACTCATCTCATGCACTAACTCCTATAGTCCTAGGATGTTCCAGTGTATATGGAATGCATGTATGTCAATTCCAATACAGTCTAATCACATGCAAATGTGTAAACGTGCACATATCCACATAATATCCAATCACACAATCATATCATGTAATTAATCAACTACACATAAAATTAGCTTTCTACTTGGCTAATGATCAAACACGAAAGAATTCAATTTGAATCACCCGATCAAACACATTTTTGCAATAAAAATATATTTTCGTGTCACTATCTTGGGGAACAAGAAACCCCAGGGCTTACTGGGCCCAACACTCACCCATCGATTCACTTAGAACTCAAGATTTCACTAGGGCCATTTCTGGCCTTAAGGCATAAACTCACAATACAACTACATAAGATGAATCACACCCCAGACACCCAAACAGTTCGTGAGCAGTCACGCACTCGTGAAATTCAACCATAATCCAAACAATTCGGGTCCCAAGTTTCAGATCGATCAAACTACCCTCACTACCAGCATTCAAATTCTCAAACATTTGCAAAGTAGTTAAAAGAGGGAATACAACCCAAGTAGGGAGAAACCCCTACCTCTTGGAGTTTGTCAAAAACTCACAAAATCGGAGCCCACGCGTAGCCTGCTCCGCGTAGAACAACTTTCTTTCATTCCGACGGATTCACCCATCTAATGCCCGACATTCTGGGAGAGAAGCCTGACGCTCTCTCTCTAGATTCATGTTCGCCACCGATTCCCTTTTTTTTTTTCCCATTCAATGTTTTTTTCTTTGTTAAGAAGACAAACACTATTCCATTATTTTGTCTTCAGCTGACTTAAGTCC
The DNA here is from genome assembly GCA_016808115.1 of Tetrastigma voinierianum. Classification (NCBI taxonomy): domain Eukaryota; kingdom Viridiplantae; phylum Streptophyta; class Magnoliopsida; order Vitales; family Vitaceae; genus Tetrastigma; species Tetrastigma voinierianum. The sequence continues at coordinate 6,838 of JAEQBH010001119.1, forward strand.
ATTTTTGAATCAATCAATTCTTCTTTCTCCAATGACATCTGGCACTATTTCTACTCATCCATTTCATCATTTCTCTACTCATACCACTTACGGCACATGAGTACTTGTTATATGTGACTTTCGTCGCGTCAAAAATCGTTTTACTACACCCGAAACGCACGCTCGAAACGTAAATTCCGACCGTCCCTTAATATTACGAAATTCTTACGTGCTAACTAGATTTTTCGAGACGATTCCAATCTGCAATCCGCTTTGTCATCCGGAGATCAGAGAATAAATTCCTGATTTTTAATTAAAATTACATTTTGTAATTCGAAATTACGATTTTGCCATTATCGCGAAAATTTGGAATTTCTCAGTCTAAGCACCTTATTGAAGTAAAGAAGAGTTTTATCATCGCTGCTACTGACAAATAGTTCGATATATTAACTCGTAATTTAAATCGTTTTACTTCAATATGAAACCCGAAAGTCTCGATATTCTAACACAATGTATTGGTCTTGTTAAAATTGGTCAAATTGTTGAAATCATTCATAGCGACATTAATCCTTCTCTTTATATAATCATAAGTATCCGTGAGATTTGCTTGCGGGTGCAAATTCAACGAATCAACCCGCTGCAGATACTTATTTGCCTGATATATTCGCAGGTAAAGAGGGGCTCTGCTCATGATGTTCAAGGTCATCTTCTCGTTCGCACTTGACACCGTGGTTCCCTTATGGGAGAAGCTTACTAGTGGTCAAAACAGTGCTTACTAGTAATCAAGAAAGTTTAACACCGTGTTTTATGTAAACTTGTTTTTCTTCTCACATGTATGGAACCGCAAGGCTCTTATGCCAGCATAGCCAGCAAATGCTAAGAAGGAGGAACCCAAAGATAAGGGTTGCAGAAAGAAAAGCCATCGCTTTTTGTCACATTAATTTCCGACATGATGAAGATAATGACTGGGTCACGAAGATTTCATGAGGACGATTTTGAGATCGAAGAAGTGAAACGCCCACCGCAAATAAGAAGGGAGGCGTATTGCCAGACTGAGAATAGTTTCGTAACTCTAGACACAATCAATTCTCAAGCAATATTTACCGATCAATTTCATACACAATCATCAACATGAAATTTTTTTGTCCTTTTTTCATATTTTTTAGTCAAGAAGATTACATTTTGAAAATTTGCTTCAAATTCCAAATGCACATTGTTGTCTCGTTTTTTAACGGTAGAACTAGTATTTTGAAAATTTCAAGGAAACCCCGTGTCATTGGAAAAAAAAGTTCCAGAAATGATATCTCGTTTGTTTGTTTGTTTCTCAGGAAGATATTTGGTAGCAATAACTAAACTGTAACCTCATCAAATATAATTACAATTATATTAAGGTATAATTGTAAGAACAGATTTAGAGTTTAAATTTGAGTATTGATTTTAAAAAGTGTTTAGTTTTTATAAAACCATTAAATATAACAAAGTTACAAGTATTTTTTTTTTATTACTTTAAAAAAAATTCCAAATCGCTTCTGGAAATTTTAAGATTGTTTTGTAAGACAATAAAACAATTTTTTGAATATCGATGGAAAAGGGTACCCCAATGTCAAGATCCACTATCAAAACAAAACCCCACAGTTCCTGTGAAACGAGGGAGCCTATGCATCATCGAAAATTTGAAACACATTTGGCATGACAGAAGATATCTACATATAGGTACTTTAGTTTAGCTCGATTTACCCCAAAGAGTGTAAAAGTCAAGATAGACTGGAAACTATCCTTGTTCATATCTACTGCTAACTTATCCGAGCACCTACAAGGAGCAGCAACCACCTGAGCAGGAGCAAATTCGAAAGCAGATCTGGCAGGACGACGAACAGAGCAATGGCAGTAGGAGCGGGAGAAGAAAGTGTATGAGGAGACAAGGAAAAAAAACCCTAGCCCGAAACTTAGCATCAATTGCCGCCATTCTAACGACCCAAGATTTGAATTAGTTCAATCTCGCCTGTTGTGAACGACAACATTCGAATCCATCCAAATGCCGCCGCCAGTTTAATTTACTCAGAATTAAGGAAATTAAAATGCCGCCGCTCACAACACGACAATTAACTCAAAACCCAAAGTCACGGGCCCCGCTGTCGCCGCACTTTTCAATGCCGACATTCCCGTTTGTCTGGGCTTAAGCTCTACCGAATTATTTTCGACGCTTATATTAATTTTATTTTTATTTTTAAATGTCTTATATCCGTACAAAACTCTAAAATAACAACAACAAGAAGAAGAGCAACAACATCTTATCCATGTGTAAAAAAAAAAACAAAAATAAGTAAAAATAGAGATACAAAAAATTAAAAAAAAATGCCAAGAATGAAGCAAGAGATGAATCATCGCCTATTCGATGTCGTGTAGAGACTGACCTTTCCCTTTACCCCAAGAAAATGGCGACTACCTAAAGAGAAAAAGTGAGAGAATGAGGTAGTTATTTCCAAATTTTCCGGGCTAAAGACAACGAAATATATAATGAAACCCTAAAATGATATTAGTTATTTCTATTTTAGAATACTTCGAGCATTCGACGTTCTACGTAGATCTCTGATCGATTTTTCGAGACTAGCAAAATATTAGTCTTAATTTCTGTTACACTCAGCTAGTCGAATGGGCATGACTCAAATTGCGGTCTTTAGTTTCAAGGTCCTGAGTCTACTCTGTTAAAATAACTAATTTTAATTTTAAAATTATTTATACATATTCAAGTTTCTCAGAAATATAAAATCTTTAATTAATCATCAGGGATATACCTTCAAATTAAATTTATGAGTATGTACTTCTTTTATAAGTATGTATTTTTTATTTTTCTCAAGAAAAAAGTATATAGTTTTTATATTTAAAAACTAATTAGATTTTAATGATTATTTAATATGATACTAAAATAAAATAAATTATTTACTTATATTAGTTTTCTATCTATTTCATACAATAATGCTTCTAAAATGGACTAACTTAAAAATATCATTAAATATAAAGTATCAAGTTGAATCCACCTTGACTCTTATGATAGAATTAAACGGCCATAAAATACATTTTTTCCTATAGTGAATATAATTTCCCATAGAAAAACAATTCCAAATAAAAATATCAAATGAGTTTTTAAGATCATAAATAAAATTTAATATTTTTAAATTATATGAATTTACATGATATGTATAAATATAAACAAATGAGTTTGAATCATTTTACTAAAATAATTAATTGATTTTAAAAAAATTTATTTACTAAAATAATATGAGTAAATAAAAATTTATTTTATTATTGTTTTCTTTAAATATTCAATTTCACCTACAAAAAATTTAGTAGGTAATCATTTAACAAAAATAATTTAAAAATATGTATATTTACCTATAAAACATGGTAGTAGTTAAACTAATGAGAAATAAAAAAAATATTTCTCAGTTTACCTACAATAATTCAGTAGGTAATAATAGAATCATAAATATAATAGGTAAATTGTGGTGGTACATTTATCGCAATATATTGCACTGGTAATTTGTGTTATATTACCGACTAAATAGTTTCAGGAGTGAAATTATGTGAAGTTTGTCGCAAATATCTTGCGTAAAAATTGGCGCTCATATTTATCAACTAAATACTTTTGTAGGTAAATATTAGTACGTATTCCTGAGAATTGTTGAAAATATATTTTTCTTAAATTTTGTAGGTAATTTGTTAGTAAACCCCTATTTTTACTTACAAATTACTTATAGTAAATTCAATAAGTAAATTGTTAAATTCCTTATTGTGTAAAAATGATCTTATTATAGTATATTTAACATATTTTTTTAATCATTTTGTGAAGGACTAATTTTTATGCCCATAAATTATGTTCAAATAAACCAGTTCATCAAATATCTAACGATTTTTACTGAACATATCGAATATCGGTGGATATTTTTACAAAATATCGATTCGATTAAATTTTTCATATTTTAATTATATAGATGATGAGAAATGATTCATATCTTAATTAAGGTAGATTAAAATCAAATGGATTAGTAATTATTAAATTAAATATGTTATATTTAATATATTATTCAGATATTATTATATTAAAGATATATTACTTATTTGTTTTTGTTATTATAAATATTATGTAGATAATGAGGAGATTCAAAATATTATATATTATAATTTTAAATTTTTAAATGATATTATTTTACTTCTTTTTCTTTTCAAATTAATATTTGATTTAAAAATATTATAAGTTATAATGTAAAATAAAAATAAAATAAAATATTATAATCATATGGTGGTAGAGATTATGAATAAATAAATAATAAGAGAATATAAAAAAAGTTTGCACTATATAAAATAAGTGCAATCAATGGCTTCATATTGAGAGTGCCACTCAGCATTTGAAAATGAACCCTCCATTTTTCGGTACCCAAAAAGAACAAAAATAAAAACAGTGGAAATATCAGAAAAATCGAGTAAAACGAAATTTCTAAGTGAAGATATTTTATCGATCTCCACCAAAATCATCATCAGATATTTCTAGCCGAACATCGAAAATTTTATTCCCCGACCAAACTCGAATGACACGATATTTGACAAAGGTATAATTAATATCTATATCTTGCCAAAATGGCAATGTCATTTTAATTATTAAAAGAAAATAAGAAATATAAAAATATTGGTACATAATTAACCTTATCTCACATCGTTTTGTAATTTTTATAGGAATAATAAAATTCATGAATTCGGGTTCCTACTAAAGTCAAATTTCATGAATAGAATAATTAAGATATTAAATTAGTCAAATTAATTTTTTATTAATTACAAGTTATTTTTTTAAAAATTTTTTAGATATTTTAGAGAATATTTTGATATATAAATTTTTAATGAAAAAATAATTTTATTGATTCAAAATTGTAAAAAAATGGATATATCCAAGATATAAATTATTAAAAAACATAAAGGGTGACATAATATCCATATTAATAATATAATAAATTGCCTATCAATTTGATAATATAGTGACTATAATATTTATGACCCGTTCTTTAACATATTGACTTCCATAATATGATATATTCCATTAATCGAATTTATTTCATTCTCATTATATGTCTCTTACATAATAAAATACCAATTTTTTATGTTTTTTAATAATTTATATATTGGATATATCAATTTTTTTATAATTTTGAATCAATAATATAATAAACCGCCTATCAATTTGATAATATAGTGACTATAATATTTATGACCTGTTCTTTAACATATTGACTTCTTTAATATGATATATTCCATTAATCGAATTTGTTTTGTCTGTTTATATGTCTATACATAAATAAAATGTCATAACAAGATGATGATACAAAAAACAAGATAAGACTTAAATTTTTATAAAAAAAACTATTTTATTAACCAAAAAAATGAAAAAAATAGGATTCATACGTGAGTAATTTCAAATCAAGAATTACTGCTAAAAAAATCACTTTACCTCAGAAGAGGAAAAGAGGATAAAGGAACAACACTTAGAATTATTAATATATTTGATTTCTCTAAAACATCATTTCTTTAGTTTCTCAACCGCTTCAACATAGAAAATTATTTCTTCCGGGAAGCTTTACCAGGCCTTCATCTTCTCTATTCCGATCTTCTTCACCTTCATTCTCCTTACCTCTTTTATCTTCGCCGTCGGAGGGTCGATTGGGCTTTGCTTCGGATGCGATCTTCTATGCAAGACGATGCCAATCACACTTTTGGGGTATGTTTTCCTTTTTTTTGCTGCTTTACAATTTGGGGCTTTTTTTTTTTTATCCTCGCTTGGTCGGGTGAGAAAATGTGAGGAAAATGGAGAGATCTCGAGGGTTTGTTGTCTGTGGGAACTAGAAGAAAAGGTTGTTTCGGGGTTTTTTCCCCTCTTATGATCTTCTGCGATGTGGGCCTCCCACCTGTCAGCCGGTGAGAAATGAAGAGAATGAAGTTTTGGATCTTGAATTTTTTTGTTGTTTGGGAACTATGGGAAATGCATGCTGCTGAGAGAATCTAGCACAAGTATGGGACTTTGAATTCTAAATTTTGAAACCTAGGTTTTTTTGCCGTTTGGTACTCCGGCTTTTTTACTTTTTCCCTGCTTAGCTGGCCGAAAATTTGAGTAAATGTGAGGAGTTCGGAAAGATTGAGACTGGTGATTTTACATGTGGAACTCGAGCGATGCAAAATGTGCTTGTTCGTACTTAATTTTCCCCGTCGTCGAGAAAACTGGGGTAAAGGCTGTTTGGTATTTTTCTAAAACAGGTGTAGAGAAATTGGTACCATCATAAGGCATTAATTGTGTGTGATCCTAGGCAATTTTCTTGGCCTTTTCCTGGAAACACTAAATTTTATATTTTCATTTCACGAACTTACTTAAGAATAGATCTTTTTTAATTTTCCGATGTCCTAATTTTCGAGATTTTTTTCCTTTTTGAGATTCATAATTCGTGATAATGCATTTCAAAGGTCAACCAAACATACCTTATCAAGCTCAATGCAATGGAGCCAAATGCAAAGGTGGAAACAAAAACAACACTAACATACATTTTCCATTTTCTTCCCTTATAATTTCTTAGCAACCAAACAGGTCATTTTTATCTATTCACATTCATTTTATATCTTGCTTTGTCCCAATCCGTATTTGAATTGGGCTTGAAGAAAAAGTGGGAGAGAGGATGGCCCATTATTGTATTCAAGGAAAGCTTTTGTCTCGACACACGTTGAGCTTCTGCATTCTTTAATTTTAATTTTGTTTGTTTTTCTCGATTGCTTATGTTATCACTCAGCGTGATTTTTGTCTTTGAAGTACATACATCGGGACACTCAAAACATATCTAATATTGTGGATGGCAATGGTTTTGATTGGGCCGACTAGGATTCCTCGCATGGATCCCCCATCGATTTAGATTTTATTTAAAGTCGCGAGGGTCCCTGCCAAAGGACAATATCTACATGGTTTAATTAAATGTTATTATTGTGGTTTGAGGCTAAAAGGGTCAAGTAAAGCTCGAGAGTGGAGCGTAGTTGCCTTATTACGCCATATTTTCGGGTATAGGGGCATATTTTTGTAATTTTGCAATATCCAAGGTTATTATCAATCCAAACACTCTAAGGGCCATTAACCGTATTTTTCAATCCAAATGTTCTATGAGCCAAGTAAAACTCTGATTTTTCAACCTAAACAATGAACCCATAAGGAGCTAAATGCGTAATTTAGCTCCCAAACAACCCTTGTCATTAAAAATGCGTAATTTGGTTCTAAACACTAATATAGCATATCGCATTTTGCCTCAAACACCCTAAAATGTAAAAGTGAAGATTTTTTGCCAACACAAACTCTTAGGTAGAATTAAACCAAAGTAGAACGAACCCTACTCGGTTTGAGAGGAACCGATCGAGGTCTCAAGAACACCCCATAATTCGAAAATTTTGATTTCGAAATCTCCTCCCTCGATCTTCAAATAAATCCTCCTTTTTGGTACCCACGCTGCAATTTCGCCGAGTGCGGTATGAACTTTCACTCTCGCTTCAACGACTCGACCGCGAACTCTGTGGACTGCACAAAGAACAGTTGGAATGCCTATTTCTTCTCTCCCTCGCTTCTCTCTCACGTTCTCACCCCCTGTTCCTAAACTTGACCTCCCCCTTTATGTTCTAAGTCCCCACTTAAACTTAAGTGAGGCCTCACGCCAAGGCCACGTACTCAGCGCCTCGTCTGGCTCGCTTTCTGCCCCGAAATAATTTATTTTGTTCCGGTTTAAGTTCAAATTATTTTAAAATGAATTTTACTTAAATTGTTTTCCAAAAACAATATTTTTTCTCAAAATCCCGTTTTTTGTGGTCTACCAAATACCTATCGTCCCCAAAATCGTGATAATCCGACTATCTCGGAATTCAACGAAATTCTTCTGGGTAACTAGATTTTTTGAGATGAATCCAATAGTGAGGTCCGTTTTGTCATCCGAGACGTAGAAAATTATAGGTTTGCAACCTGTATTGTAGTGGCAATTTACCATTTTGCCATTTTTCTGTAAAAATCAATCACCCGTTTCACATTCTTCCCCTCTTAATAGAATTTCGTCTCTGAAATTCACACACACACACACATTCAAATCACATGCATATGCAATAGTCATTTAATCACCAAATGACTAAAAACATACCTTCATGCTCAAACAAGAAAGGATAATTGGCACGCAAAGTGTCTTCGTGTTCCCATGTTGCTTCCTCCACTTCTACGCTAATAACACCTTTACTAAATTTTTGACGATCTCATTTCCTCACAACCTCAAGCTTCCTGGGCTATCCATGATACACACCGGTCCCTCCTCGAAGGTCCCATCCACATCAATAACAAGTCGCCCCAATCCACCATGACGGGTCAATTCTGTGAGTACTTCTAGAGCATGGAGACAGAATACCAAGATGAACACTCGATAAGTCTGACAGAAGCCAACCTAAGTAGGGCAACCCGTACCTACCCTCTCGAGTACCCAAAGGGCCCTGATAACTCACGATGTTTTCCTAAATTGGTCGAACTCGACCACCTCTCTTAGACATCACTTTCAATAAGACACATCCCACCTCAAACTCTAAAGGCTGCCATTCAATGATGTAAATTTCTTCTACTCCGGCTTCAACCGTGAGAAGACGCTTCCGTATCAAATCCACCTTCTCAAAGGTGTCTCTAACAAAATCTGGACATGTAGCGGTTCCCTCTCCCACCTCCGTCCAACAAACCGGAGATCGACAAGGCCTCCCATATAGTGCCTCATAGGGTGCCCATCTGTATGCTCGCTTGGTAACTATTGTTGTAGGAAAATTCCACTAAGGGTAAATGCTCTTCCCAACTACCCTTGAGATCAAGGACACATGCTCGTAACATGTCAAGTCTGGATGGTCCTCTCTAACTGATCAACCGCTAGTGGATGAAAGTTGTGCTCATCATCAATCGTGGTCCCCATGGATCGAAAAACTTTTCCAAAAGTGAGTCGTAAACCCGGGATTCTGATCCCACACTTTATAGATACCGGCACTCCATGCAAGACAATCTCCCATATACAAACTTAGAAATCCCTCTCAGAGTGAAGCTGTCATCTCGTATAGCCAAAAGTGTGCTAACTTAGTAAGCTACCCATTATCACCACACCAAGGCCATGCCTTAGTGATGTCCTCGTGGGCGCGGGTTACAAAATTCATTGTGACATGCTCCCACTTCCATTCAGCTACCTCCAAGGGTTGGAGTAATCCCGTTGGCCTCTGGTGTTTAGCCTTTACTTGCTGACATGTGAGACATCGATGAACAAAGTCTCCAACGTGTTTCTTTATCCCACTCCAGTAATACTGGCGACAAAGATCATGGTACATTTTCGTATACGGATGCACAAAGAAATCTGAAAGCAATGGAACCCCTAAGGATCTCTTCTTCCTCGATTTGCCGACTCAAACCACAACCCGTCCCCTATACCGAAGATTGCCATTTATGTGAACGCCTGAAATTTTCACACCGTAGATTCAATTACTCAAATTCCTAATGGACAATAACTCGTGGTCTCGCTCCCGAACTCGATCACTCGCTCGCAGGGATGGTGTAAATCCACTAAACTCCCCAAAGCACTCCCTCGAAATCTTTCCCCTGTAGTGCAGCTTTAACTATCCAACAACCTCGAGCATCTGCTACTACCGGGAAGCCACATTAGCAAACACTCCCCGTGACTTCCGACTGAGTGCATCAACCACCACATTTGCCTTACTGGGGTGGTAATGCAAAGTGAAGTTATAGTCCTCCAGGTATTCCATCCACCAAGGCCGCTCACGCTGAGGTCTCACCGTGTGAAAATTGGGACTCAGGGTCCGGAAACACCTTAAACTACTCACTATATACGTGGCACCAAGCCTTTAAGGCAAAGACAATGGCCGCCAACTCCATGTCATGTGTAGTGGTAACTTTGTTTTTATGGTTCTTAACTGGCCGAGAACCGGTAAGCCACCATTCTCCCGAATCGCATCAAAACACATCCCAATCATTCCTGTAGGCATTACAATATAATTGCGGTAAATCTATGTCCCCTCACTGAACTATCAAGATGGGGAGTCGAAGTAAGCCTTCTTCAATTCCTAGAATGCCTTCACACAGTCATTCTACTCAACCACCTCCTTCTAGTCAATCTCACATAGGTGCAAATAACCAAGAGAAGTCCCTCAATTAACTCTCGAAATACCCTGCCAATCCCAAGAAACCGTTGTGATCTCAAGATCGAATTTCTGCTTCTCCCAATTCATAATCGCTCTCAACCTTCTCAGTCCACTAATGCACCCGGTCGATACCACATGTCCTAAGAATTCACCTCAAGAAGGAAAATTCACACTTACTAAATTTGGCATACAACTAATGGTCTCTCAAGGTCTGGAGAATGATTCTCAAGTGACCCTCATGCTCCTCCTCAAACTTGGAGTAGATCAAAATGTCGTCAACGAAGACCACAACGAACCGATCTAGGTAGGGCTGGAACACCCTATGCATGAGATCTACGAATGTCGTTGGAGCATTCATCAATTCGAATGGCATCACTATGAACTTGAAATGCCCATATCATGCTTTAAATGCCGCTCTTGTGGATATCCGCCTCCTAATCCTCAACCGATGATAACCAAGCAAGTGAGATCTATCTGAATAAACCCACGCCTCCTTTCAATCGATCAAATAAATCATCAATCCTAGGCAAAGGGTACCTATTCTTGATAATGACCCTATTCAATTGCCGATAGTCTATCCATAGGCGAAGGGTCTTGCCCTTCTTCTCGCAACAGCACCGAGCTACCAGGTGAAGTGCTCAAGACAAACCCTTATCCCACAATTCCTGTACTGACTCGAGTTCCCAGAACTCCGCCAGACGCCATTCTATGCGGGAGTCATAGAAATAAAGATGTACCGTGGTGCACACATCCCTATGCAAAGGTAATCCAAGTAGTTCGTCCCAAAAAACGCCCCCATACTCAAACCGCGTAGGTAATCCAACTCACTCACCTCGCTCTCTGCAAGGTTTGCCCGCTAACCCATCAACTGTCCGTGACATCTAGAGTCGTACACAACTTGGGGCAAAACATCGTGCTTATCCCCCTGAAACATAACACAAACATCATCCCCGTGTAGGCGTGACTCTCCTATGATCAGCACCAATGACTAATTCTGGCTCTGCTCCAACCTCCAAGCCCAAATAACATTCCACCTCTATCTTTAACACCGCTCCCTGATGTTCCTGCGGCGCCATCCACCTCCCTCTCACGCGTCCATAGTCAGCTCTCACCATCAAGTCCAAGTCTTCGCGGAAAAGCCCTATTATCCTTTAATTCCTGATGGACAATTTCGACCATCCTCAAACTTTCACTTCGTCATGTCCGTACACATAATCATCAAGAAACAAAGGCTAATCTCTAAGTGGAACTTAGCCTCAGATTCGAAGCACCGCATCGCCCCTTGTTTCGGGGCCGAACCTGCTTTTGCATGTTCCGCAAGATGATCGAAATATTTGCCCATGAAGAGCTCACTAATTCTTCCCATGTCATTGCCTCCCAAGTTTCGAGGCTTCACCCAATCCCACCATACTGTGGATTTACCCTCTAGCCGAATGCAGCCTAGACATTCTCCTTGTCTAACTAGTAAATAAGATCCGGTCAACCACTAATGGACCTCAACATTTCGAACTTTTCCGTTCACTCTTTTCCCGAACCCCTAAGGTTATGTTTTCTAACCCAATATTTGAAGGATCCACACCCGGATTAACCTCATGAACCCGAGGGGACCTCCCGGCACTCCAATGGATATAAAAACTTTTCCTCAAAACAGTCAAATAAAATCCATGGAGCGAACCCCTTTTACAATCCTTAACATATCTTTAGAAAATAATGGAAGCCGGCGGTAAAATTTTTTTTTTTCTTTTCTTTCAAACGTTTTTAGATTTTCTTTAAAAATCGCTGTGAGTTTCTCTGCTTTTCTGACTTTCCCAAATCTCTTACAAACCCGCGAAACATTTAAAACACTTCTAATCTTTCCATTTTCAACTTCCGTTTTAGGACTCCTCGTCCACAACTCAATCAACACAATATATATACCATATACATTTATTCATTTCAATCATCAAAACATTCAAAACTTCTTCAATTCCATGCACAGTTTTATAAAAAGATTGGGCTTGAGACGGACTTAAGCCGACCGCCTAAGTAGTTCCTTTTCAAAATATATCCATATATGCATATGGCTACATGACAAATTAATTGACATATAAAATATGCAAACTATTTATACAATGCAAAGCTCACATCGTCAGCTTCCTCGATGGCCTCGACTCACTGCGGCACAAAAGGATACTCTACCTACACTCGTTCCTCGGGATCCCGAAAAATATTTTGGAAACATATGGAAAAGAATGAGCTAAAGGAGCCCAGTGAGTGTACATTTTCATTAAGATAACATTTTCAGTATATATCAAAGTAATACATACTTATACATTTAAAAATCCATTTATGCCTTAAGATAACATTTTCAGTATATATCAAAGTAATACATACTTATATGCATTAATCATTTATGCCTAAACATTTATGCCTCAAACTTTTCTTTTCTTTTCTTTTTATAAATACTTATACATTTCAAATCAATTTATGCCTTAACATTTATGCCTCAACTTTCTTTTTATTTCCTTCTTTTGATGGAACCCGTGGGAATAAACACACCGAACAAATGCACTACCTATGAGGGACAAATACATTCCAAATATAACTACTCACATGAGAAACTCACGCTTTTGCATAGGTTCCGCCATAGCACTTTATCACGTGTAAGGATATTACTCTAGACACCTATTTCCTCCCTCTTAGTAACCTATAACTTTACCCTCTAAATCCTTACACGCTTAAAGCAATTCTACCGATATCACCATAATGTACCATGGGGGTTTAGTGGCAAATCCATCGCGAAAACCTTTCAAAATACATTTATAAATCCATTTTAAATCATTTACTTTGTCATTAAAACACATATGCATTCTTTTACACATTTTTAAACTTTCATAATACCTTAACATATGCATACATATTTCATATACATATAAATATATAACATGCAAGATAAAACATTTCCATATGCCTTAGCATTTACATAAACATTTCCATTAAACTTCTCGCTTTAACATTAAATCACTCACTTTTAAAAACTCAATTTTCAAAATATCATTTTCACTCACAAACACCCGCTCAATCCCGCTGGCTCCCGCCACCCCCGCTTCCGTCCGATAGTCCTTTCACCTTTCCAAGAAAACCACAACTATACATTAATCATAACTTCCATTTTAATCCACCATACACATTCATTTAAAGCCAAATGAACAAATTACCCTTAAGCACTAAAACCCCATTCATTTTGGCCAACCTTTTTCCAACAATACTCTATAGACTTTTTGACTCAAAAATTATTCAAACGGTCTTCAAAATTTATGAAACTCTCCAGATCAGTCCTTATATATCCACGACATCTCTTAAATTTTCAATTTAAAATTCCTTCTCTAAAGCCCTCAACCACATAACACAAGTTATTGTGTTTTACATCTAGATGGCAGAACAGAATCTGCACATAGCTCCACTTTGACAAATTTTTTGGGCACTTTGGGATTACAATTTGCTTGAACTTCCTTCAGATAAATTTTTAGAAGTCTATTTTAACCAGCAACTTGAATCACTCAAATCGGATCAGAAATGAGCAAGTTATGGTCAAAATACGACAAATGATCGAAACAGGAAAACAAAGCATTTCCTGTACTGAGAACTGCACAGTGGCTTACACATACTTCTACTTTGAGTAAATTTGGGGCACTTTAGGGTTACAATTTGCATGCACTTCCTTCAGATAACTTTTTCCCCTATAAGTCTATTTTACCCAGAATTTTGAATCACTCAAATCAGATCTGAAATGAGCAAGGTATGATCAAAATACGAAAACTGGTCGCAACAGGAAAACAGAGCATTTTCTCGTACCGAAAGCAAATTCCTTGAATTATTTTCCGTATTTGCTTTTTTGCCACTTTGCTACCATTTCACTCTTCATAACATCTATAATTCATAACACCTCAAGAAAATCATGGAATGCATCTAAAACCAACTCCACAACACTTAAATGGTGCTATGGAACCTCAAACCTCAAAACCCTTGGTGAAAAATCCAAGAACTCAACCTAGGTCACCAATTCTTTTTAAAACCACATGCTTTTTATGATTCCATGCTTCCTTTACACCAATTGGGGAAAACTCTCATAATCCCAACAAACATCTAGGGTTTAGGTGATCTCTTCCAAAACCCTAGACCAAGGGAGCATCCATTCTCCATAGAAATTCACCCTAAAAGCCCTAGACATCCAAAAGACATTTGATTCAAAGACAAACATACCTAATTCGAACTTTTCCTCCTCCTTCTTCTTCCTTCTTCCTCTTACCTCTCCTCCTTCCTCCAAACCGTGAAGCCTAGCTCCTTGAGACCAAATCATTTGGCTCTTATTTTCCCATTTTTAATATTTTAACATTTCCTTTAATTACCAATAGCCCTCAACTCTCTTTAATATTGAAATCTAACTTCAAATTCTATTTTCAAATTCCATCTCTAATTTGATTTTCAAAATTTTCATATCCTCACACGACCATTATACCCTTATGCTCATACCACCCTCTCCGGTTTCCATAAATTATCATTTCCTATTTTAGTCTCCAAAATACTACTATATGACATTTAGTGCTCTTATACCCCCTACAGTGTCATGTACTGTACACTCTCTCGGGATGGGGTGTCACAATATTCATCTTTTTCCATATACACTTTACTATGTATATCTTTCACACAACACACAACACACAATCATGTAGCATATTAAGCACCAAACATGAAATGCACAATGAATTCAATGGTATAGACCCATGCCCATCAAGGCTTCCCAGGTAATCGTGATACCCAGTTTCTGATACTCAAGCTATGACGCCCTGCTAAATCCCGGGGCCCGTTCATCACCCATCAACCTGTGGAAAACCTGTGAATTATCGAGTAACCCGATCCCACATCGTGTGTCCCATTTACCGAGATTCATAATTTAACAAAAATCGGATAGAATCTCCTTTGTATGGGGAGCTTTATCCAATTCCCAACCTATACATTATACAATCACATGACCCATCTGGAGCCCAATATAACACAATGACCGTACCGAGTCCATTTATGAGTAAAAATTACAACCCTTTCACATAAAAATTACATTTGAGTTCAATTTCACTCATTAATACGTTAGTACATGTCAAAATGAATTTGCTTCAAACATTTTACAAAAACGATTACAAAGCCACAAGCTAGCTTTCTTCACTCTCGCGGCTCAGGATGAGAACCGCCCATCGACTCATTTCTTACCCTTGAAATGTTATCCCATATAGGGTGAGTCACGCCTAGTAGAGTAATTCCTACAAAGGTTACTCCCCACCTAAGTGCACATGCAATGTTCACCTTAACAATCACATTCACATCACGATACCAAACAGGAATATGTAATCCTAGGTTGGAATTCTACATGCTATGCCATGAAATGAAATGAGACTCACTCATGCACCATGCCCGAGTCTTTATCGACTCCCATATTCGAGTCTTTATCGACTCCTGTACCTGAGTCTTTACTGACTCCTGCTACACAATACGATGCCCATGTGTGATAAAAATCATCATTGATGGATTACATCCAATTATTCTCTTTGAAACCAAAATCATTTTTTTACAAACCAAAAGCTTTTTGGATGTCATTTCTCAAATGATCATTTCATTATAAAATCATTGTGTCTTTTCTGGGTAGCGGATTTCTGGAGTCTCACCATCCGCTTCGCACACCGTCTACACTTTTTTTTGGACTTTCACCATCAAAGTGTAGTGAACCAGTCCGGGTCTTTCACCCAATGGAGTGTCTAGCCCTTCTTGCTATTACCTCAAACAATAAAGTTTTTCCGCTTTATACAACCATGACTCATTGACTTCTCGCTCATCAAAGATTGGCCCACCCACCAAATCACCACAATTGTGGTGTTAGGATTCTAACTACACCACACCCATGAAATGCTATGTTTCGTAGATGACAATGCAATGTGCCATTGCATGTTAGACGTTAATGTTCATGTAAATGATGTCATATACAATATAAACCATACAATTTAATTCAGATAACGGATAATTGTATCTATATAATTTTCACTAAACATTCACAACAATGTTAGCTACATTTAGAACACATATTAACATTCACCAACCAGTAACAACAAACATACACATATCAAGCAACAAACACACTTAATCTTCGTGGTAAATGTGTATATAAAGGTGCCCATACCAATGCCTCAACAACCCCTAACTCAGTGTTCAAAACTCGGCCATGAAATTGCCAAAACAAGCCTTTAACAAAGTCACACAATCCCGCCCAACAGTTCTTAGAAATTAGATTAATCTTAATCCTAAACAATATCTAAACACTTTTTGGGACATATTACACACAATTCACAAAACAATTCACACAACCGTCCATAATCGAGACAATAAACGGACTAAAGTCATGAACACAACCAAACAAATTCCTAAGGGCACATCCCCAAGTCCACCTCCACCAATTTCGACCAGAAACAAGGTTTTGGACAGTTATTCTTTCAAGATGTTCACCATGTTCAGTTCAAATCTAGGCTTTCTCACGAATCTTTAAATTAAGAGATATGGCCAAAAGATTCCTGACGTTTTAGTTTCAAGGGTGATTGTGTTCTCAATCAATTAATTTCGGGGAACAATAGAGACATAATGTGATCATACTTTTTTCATGAAAGTTATTCTCCTAGGTGTCTAGTTTCAGTAGGATTTTGATTCACATCATTTGGACCAATATAACCCAATAGATGGTCCAAACAACATGAGCTACTCCCGTAGAAGGGACAGAATCAGTATCTTACTGTACAACTCATTTTCGTGGTTTAGAGTAGGATTTAAACTCTGCCTCTTCTAGACATTTGTAGTTTTGTTCTTAGGTTTACCTCCAACTAGAATCATCCACTTATGGTTCATGCACTGCTTATGGCCAAAAACAAGGACAAGGGTCTAGGGAAATTTTGGCAAAATTTCCCCTTAACCACCCACATATCATTTTTTCACATCTTTGAAAAACCACAACCAAACCAAACCACAATTAAGTCAACAATTACCCAACAAATCAATCCAAACAAATTTCTTGCTGGCCATTAACCTGGATTGTTCAATCCAAACATCCTCTAAGGAGTCATAAACCCGCATTTTTCAACCCAAATGTACTCTAAGGAGCTATAAAATGCGTAATTTGGCTCCCAACAACCCCTAATATAGCAAAATGCAGTATTATTTGGCCTCCCAACAGCTCCTTAATATAATATAATGTGAATTTGGCTCCCAAACAACCTCTAATACAACAAAATGCGTAATTTGAAGCCAAACAAATTTCAGTAGAATTAAACCAAAGTAGAAGAAACCCCTACCTCGGAAAGGCAGGACCAAAGGAGGTCTTAAGAACACTCATAATCCCGAAAATTTACTCAAATATCTTTCCTGGATTCTGAATCCTCCTTTGGCACCACGTAGTCCTTTTGCCGAGTAAATGAACTTTCACTTCTTACTGACTAATTCCGACCTAGCTATCCGGATCAGAGAAAGAATGTTGGAATGCTCTCTTTCTTTCTCTCCGTCTTTGCTCTCTCTCACTTTTTTTCCCCCAGCAAAAACTGTGATCTCCCATTTGTCCCAAGTCCCCCACTTAAACTTAGCGGAGTGGCTTTACGCTGTGCTACGTGTCCATTGTTTGTATGTTCGTGATCGAAACAATTTATTTCGGCCCCTGCTTAAGTCTGCTATTTTAAATGAATTTAATTTAAGTAAAAGCAAGATTTTTTCCAAAATCTCGCTTTTTAGTATCCAAAATAATACACCGCCGGTCCTAAAATCAGGAAAATCCGAATATCTCGTAATTCACTAAATCATCTAGGTTATTAGATTTTCGCGAGACGAATCGAATCATGCGTCCGCTATTACCTGATATCTAGAAAAATTCAAAGTTTGCAACTCCGTATTGTAGCAAAGACTTATCGCTTTGCCATTTTTTTCTAAAAATTCAAATTTACTCAGGTTTTGCCAGAGAACATGAACACTGGACCGTGAAAAACCATATTGGGGATAAAAATTTTAGCTTGAAAATCAAAGAACAACCAAATAAATCCAAGGGTTCAAAGTTGGTAGCCATAATTAAATAGTCCGGTTCCACAAGAACAGGAGTAGTACCTTGGGCATGAGAGGTTCTCCCACCCATCGGGACGGCCTGGGTCCGGCTCTCCCTGCTAGCTTTTAGGGTACCTATAATTCAGGCTTTCATCAGAGTCGATACAAGAATGTGAAGTGCACCAAAGAGGGCTACTCGGCTCATTCGAGGGTCTGTGAGTGCAAAGTTATCCGCAGTTTGCCGCTTAAGGTATGTTCGACTTCCTCTGGGGTGGGTGGACAATGACATGTGGGCCCGCAAGAAATTGTGGAGTGGCACTAAGCCTAAAAGGCTCCTCCACCCATAAGATCTGCTTTTAGGTCAGGGCCTCAGATTGCCCAGGTACCCATCACTGGGTGCTTTCTATCGAGAGTCAAAAGCGCAAAGAGAAACCCACTACCTAGAAGAGGGTTACCCTAAGGCCCCAGAGAGGGTCTAAGTGAAAGTTATTCAGAGTATGGAGTCGCCTATGGATATTCGACTCTCTGTGTGGACAATGATACGATTCCACAAGAAACAGAGGTGGGTACTTAAGCCTCGCTTAGATTCTCCATCTACTGTCGGTCTTTTCAAGTTAGGTTCTCCTATCGAAGTAGTACTCATCAAAGATCTTTATGATTTGATCATCAAAATAAAAGTATTAATAGAAAGACAGATTTTATCTTAGCACTTAACTCAATTGGTTATGGATGGGTCGGGATACACGAACCTCGAATACTGTAACGTAATACACAAAAAAGTGAATCCAAATAAATAAATAAAAAAAGAAAGATGAAAATGAATCCTACCATATTTGTTTCACAATCACGAAAAGTGGAAAAGAGCAGCAGCACAGTTAGGGTGTCAGTTGATTATTCTGTAATCAATTTTAGATTCAGGAATTTGACTCCTTTATGTTTCCTAAGAGATTTACGTCAACACCCTTGATTTCTCAGTATCAGATCTCACTCTTTCCGACTTCACCACCAAGGCATTATACAATAAACAATCCAAAAGACCCAACAAAGCCAAAGATATGAACACGCCTTTAGCAAATCGCCTCCATTATATCGGGTTGTATTTCATCAATGTCGGGGGCCATTTATAAAGGGGTTCGAGGAGCATTTTGAGAATAAAAACAATAACAAAGACTGAGGAAGGATCACCAACATGGAAAGCTCATAATATTAGCAATTTTTTTATTTGTTTCATACTTACAATAGAAAGTAGATAAATTCTTAAATTATCGTGTGACTTAAATTAATGCAAGGGCAGGCATGAAGTGGGGTGCCGCTGAAGTTTAACAATTTAATTGTGGTTTTCTAGAAATCTTCTTCTGCTTTTTCTCAGTAATTTGATAAAGTAACCTCTTTTTAGCATACTTTTTAGTGGATGACCATAATATTCAAAAGAAAAGAAAGCTCTTATTTATTTTCAATAAAGAAATATTTTCTTAAAATAAAATGTCTTCATCGTATTTCCTTCCTAAATAAGTGTTCTAATTTTTTGAAAAATATTTGAAATTTTATTTTCTATATATATATTTAAAAAAAAAAGCAAAACCTTAATTTGTCTATTGGTTTCTCAATCATCAATATAGTCTCATTCTTGTCTTTTGGGTTATATGGATGGGGAAAAAATATTCCATTAAATGATAAACTTATAAAGCAGAACAATAATCTGACATCCATTAACCAACACTGAAGAATGAACTATTTATGCCTCATCCCAGGAAATTCTTAGGCAGAATGAATCCATTGAGAAAACGTCTTGCCTCTTTTTAAAAGAGCCTTTTTGAGATCTTCTCAGTATTCATCATCTCTATGTTACCTAAACTGTCTCAACAGGTCATAATCATCTCAATATTGGTCTTGTTGCATAATTATCAAAGAACAATATCTTCCTTCCACATAATTTTCACAAAACAAGATCCAATCTCTCTGATTTTATCCAGTCAATATTGCCCAATATTCACCTCTACTTTTCCTTATTCATCACACAAAATTACTTGATTTGCATAAAATTTACCCCAAAGATCATGTAGGCCAAATAAGGGAAGATGTGTCACATGACTTGTTCTATCATCACGCACGACACCAGTTGTGACATACCAATAAGGTAAGTTATGTCACACCACTTGTTCTACCATCACGTGAGACGTTGCTAAAAAACATGCGGTTTAGATTGCCTAAGAATATGACAAGAGGTATCTCTAACAAATTCTTCTCGTCAATAAAATTGTTTTGTTCCCTTGAAAAAAATGCTGATCGAGTCAGATTTGACTCGCGGATCTAATGTTATGAGCTAGTCTTGGTTGTATTAATTCCTATCTCTTTGTGGTCCACCGGCCATGAACACACCGCTCCTCGCGATATGTTTCAATTAAAAAATTACTAGTCAAATAATCGTAGTCTATTTATATTCCAATATAAATAAAATTATTGTCTTTAATTGCCCTAAATAAACTGGGATGGTTAAGCACTGAGTAATCTGCTTCAAGAAGAATAGAGTGACAACTCTTATTGAAAAGAAGGATTCAAGGAATTTAATCAAATTAGAAAGAGAGTGAACTGTAGGTTCACAAACTGTGAGGTTCACAACTATGTTTATTAGAAAACAACCTCTTTCCTTCCTTGTCTAACATTGGTTAGAATGGTGAGGTGGGAACAATAATTCAATCAATGGAATCTAGTCAATTGAAAGGATTGAATCATTTGTTACCTGGTTTGCCAGATTCAGTTCCCTGCTTTAGGATTCTTGTAAGGAGACCATTGATGAGAAGATTGATCATGATCCCAAAACGTAATCAAGGGAAATACAATGTTAAACATAAGATGTTACCCGCCTCTTCTATAAAAATGAAATGTACCCGAATACCTCCGAGTCTTTGATAATTATCTATTTATATAGTTTCAGATATGACATTTGCTCTTTCAAATTATAAGCATACACACACACACACACACACACACACACACACACATATATATATATATATATATATATATATGCATTATCACAAAAACAAAAAATAAATAAATGTAAAAAGGAAAATATTTATTTATACCTTAGAAACAAGATTACACTTATAATGATAAAATGGATTATTTTCTCACATAAAAATATATATACATGCATTTGCAATACACAACACCTGATAAATGAGAGTGGAGCAAAGTTAGCTATTAGTGCTCTACTTTGTAAGGTGCTCATTTTATTCCTTATCTGTTTCTTGTGATATTCTTATGAATTAATGCTTTGAGCCGTTTGTGAGGCCGGAAAATCAGGATTTCTGGGAAGGATAAAATGGTAATTCGGTCAAAATCACACAGAATTTTTCTAGATCTCGGATGACAGACGAACTGCCGTTGGAATCGATCTCGTAAATCTAGCTGCAGATCAATTTATTAGAATTTGAGAACGGTCGAGATTTCCGTTTTTCGAGGGCACATAGAGGAGTGCGGGACATACTTGGCACACTTTATGAGTGGCGAGGCGCCCGTGTGTATTCGATCTATGGGAAGTCAAACGTGAGCTCGAGGGCTCACTTGAGACACATGGCATCATGCCATTGGTGAAAATCAATAGTAGATGGATATAGGATAAGGTGTAATTCCATGAGCAAATAGGTGAGCAGTGAGTGGCATGGAGAGACACTCTCTTGGCGGCCTTGACCCAAATCAGTTTGGGAGGGAAGAGAGGAGAGACCAGCAGGAAAGGGAGATAGAGAAAGTGTGGGATTTTGGGGAGGCTCTGCCTTCTCTGGAATTCAGACGATAAACTAGTGGGTTCCGGTGAGGCAAGAAGCAAAGTTACTCCCCACGGCAAGGACTACACGTGGGTACCAGTTTTGGAGAGTTTTGAAAAACTCCGGAAAGGTAGGGGTTTTTCTCCTACTTGTTTTACTTTTTGCTTAAGGGTTATGTAATGGATGGGGATTTGTTGGGCTGGATAGGCGGAATTGGTCTCGATTCCAAAAAAAAAATTTGGGATTATTGAATAAATCCACAGGTTGTTTGGACAGTCCACGGACTGTTTGCTTGATTCGTGTGGTGTTGTGTTATTACTTGGCTGAGAAAATAACGTGTTTGTGGGATGTTGTAGGTTCAAGATGGCGCGGATTTTCTGCTCTAGCCCATGTGAGATAAGTTTATGTTATTGTTATAAAAATTGAATAATAACATGATGTAAATTCTAATTTGTTAATATATGCATAAGTGATATATATTAGCATGTATTGAATGTTTGTGTCATTGCATTGCACTTAGGTGGAGAGTAACCCAAGTAGGGAAATTCCACTACTGGGCATTGCCCACCACGTCGTGGGACTATATTTTCAGGTATTGAAGACGCATTGGGGATGGGACGCATCCGGGTTTTAGAGGCGAAGAAACGGCCAAGATGGCCTTATCTTGTATTTTCCGTTTTTTTGTAAAACTTTGGGCTAGAGACCCATTTTTTGTATAAATTGTAATAAATACAATTGTAAATGAATCACCTTTTGTATAAAATTTGTACTTGGGTTGTATGGATGTGCGGGCCCTACTGGGCCATTTTACACATGTACATGCCTCATGACGTGAGACACGTAGATTTCCGCGGGTTATTGGTAGTCAAGCGGACACCGAGTTTGGGTCACGACGATATCGAGGCTTGAGGTAAGCGGTTGCCAAGGGCTCGGTGGGTGTAGAGTTAGGTATAAAAAAATATACTAGGACTTTGTGGGCTGATCTTTATCAGTGTGCATTTTGGTGAATTAAATGTGATGTGTGATGGTGTAGAACATGTTTGTTGTATGTGAATTGTATGAAATTGTATGCTTGGTGAGTAGCATAGGAGGAATTGTTGAACACTAGGGCCGAGAAAATATAACCTACGGTGTTCCAGAAATTATGGGCGGAACAGTCCAGAAATGAAAAAAAAAAAAAAAAAAAATTTTTTTGGACAATGCTCCAGTTTTTTAACAGAATGGGTTTTGTGGAATTACGAAGAAATTATTCAGTTTTGCACGGGAATAAGGGTTTAATTAAACTCACGAAAATAGTAATTATATAAATTAAAATTTATATAATTTTAGGTGATTTAGAGGTTAAGCTCTTGCATCGTCAGTGGTAGCGGGTTTTGTAAATTTGGAAGAGCTGGGTAGCGAGGGGAAGGCTCTTTGGGAGGATTTGAAAAAAAATATTTATTTTTGTCATAGTAATTTGGAATGAAACTCTTTATGGAAATTCCGGCGTTAGATTAGTGACCCAGTTGAGAGTCATGACTGGTTTAGTGAAATTTGGGGTAGTTGGCCTTGGTTGCGACATGGAGGAAGCCCAGCGAGACGACAGTGTGACTGGTTTGGTAGAATTTGGGTTAGTTGGCCTTAGTTTGCGACATGGAGGAAGCCTTGAGGGAGCGGCTTGAGGGTCATGACGAGGAAATGGGTGTCGCGACTGTGGTACAGACTGGATAGGACTGGTTTGTTTGGCGGAATTCGCGACAAGAGGGGCGTGCGACTGGCTGAAGCGGGGAGAGTTGATGTGTGACATCATTTATTGAGTCGCGACATGGCGACGTGAGGGTCGCGGCGTGGGGTTAGGCGTGCGACTGGGTTAGCTGCTTCGGTCGCGACATCAATTGATGTCGACATGGCAACGATGAGGAGTGGCGACATGGGGTTGTCGTTGCAACTTGGCTTGATCTTTTAGGAGGTCGCGACATCAATTGGTTAATACGCGGGGCAGCGGTCCGGGGCAGAGACGCGGTCGCTGCATACCCAATGTGATGTCGCGAAGTACGGGAGGAGTCGAGGTCGCGCGACATGGAAACGACGCCGCTAATTTCTCGCGGTTTGATCGGCAAGAGGGAGTTCGCGATACGCGCCACGACCTGACGCCGGCGCGCACAACCGCTGCCAGCGCGACGCTGCCGCCGCCGACTACCGGGCCGCGCGCCGGCGCGCCGACTGGCGTTGTGTGCAGCAAATACGCTCACACCCACCTCGGAAGCAGCACCGCGGCGCCGCAGCGTGCTTAGCGACCGCTTCGGGGTGCGCGCATTCTCTGCACCCAACCCAGCTTTTGATTCGCTGCAATCACATAACATCGCTTGGACACCACCGTCACGACACCGCTCATGAGCACTATTCATAGGAAAAAGAGTATAAAATTTTAAAAAATTTTCAGTATTTAATATATGGAATAGTCATATTACAAATTACTATAAATCAAATTACGGTTTGGTAGAAAAATTTCATGTGAATGGTGTCTCAATGTGGGTTGAACCTAGAGGATACCGTGCAGATTAAAAATTGATCCACATTAACTTGTAGGATAAGTAGAGGGGCGAGGACGAGGACGCCCACTGTGGAGACCAAGTCGACACCACCTCCACATTTGACCACGTCAGATTTGGGAGATCAACATGCCTTTGCCGAGGTCGTAGGTATATACTGGGCCGCTATCACATTGCGCCACAAGAATGTGAGCTCCTGCAATCCCAGAGGTTTAAAGGCACATCATCCCTCCCACATTCATAGGGAGAGGAGACCCGATGGTGCGTACTCATTGGTTTATGCAGATGAGAACATATTGGTGCTGCGGAGATCACCTCCGATATATGACTGGGGATCAAAAAGATCAAAGATTCCACCTGCAGAGGGCGAGGCCTGTGGCGTGAGACACAGGCTTTGTGAGAGACTTAGAGGCTATGACACGTGCGCGCCTGGGAGTCGCTCATGGGTAAGTATTTTCCGTGAGATCATGAGACATGCGGCCGCCAGAGTTCCCGGAGCCGGGCTAGGCGATGATCAGATGGACTTACCGCAAGGACCATACGAAGCAGCCCGACGGTCGATGATTACGGCCACGTATACGCCAAAGCTGGGATCTCAGAATGGGTCAAGTTGTCCATTCAAGGATTGTAGGACTTCGCCTACGGACATGGACTCATGGTCGGGACGCACTCACCATGTAGAGAGAGACGCAGGATGCCTGAGCACCCGACACAAAGTTGGTAACAAGATGAGGATCACCTCTTCTAGTTCGTGGAAGAGGCATGACTTCTACTTCACACGAGTTTCAGACTAGGCCGTGATTGACTAAGTAGTCGTAAGGTGTGATGGCGTTATTTCTTCCGAGCGCTTGGGCATGTGAGACGATTGTCCTCAGAGATAGGTTCCTAGATTGGGACAAGAAATTCCGCAATGTGGTAACACGAGCTGCAGATACTTATTCCTCCCACCTCAAGACGTGGCCTCGAGGAACCATTCCGGAAACACGAAACACCTTCGGCAAAGCATGTGTGGGCCGTAGGAGCGAGTGTGGGTCGAGGTCGGGCACAGACTCGCTGCATCGACTTTATTCAGCAGCAGACTATAGTTATTTCGTCCACTGGGCATATGAGGTGCTAGATTGTCCTAGAGGCGTAGGATCTCAAGGTAGGATCGAGCGTCGTATTAGCTTGATAAGCGTGTGGTAATGCTTTGCTCTTCACACTGTTGAATAGAGTAGCGTTAAACTGGATGCATCATACCTATTCTTGTTGCATCTCAGTGATAGACTACGAAGTTGAGACCTTTAGCGGCCGTGATATGGATGTTCTTCCCTAGGAGGTAGGGTGAGAGTTGACCGGATAGGTCGGGATTACGTTCATGTGCACGGTAACATCGCGCTCAAATGGGGTGGGTGCAACTTGGGTGATGGTCATTCACCACTTTCGTGAGTGCTGGTTCGACCACGCCCAACGGCGACCAGCCCGAATCAAGAAATGAAGAGTAATTAATGTGTTGACAAAAAAAAAAATGGGGTTCAAGTATCCCTTAAGGTGAGAAGCCCGGAGTTAAAGTGAAGGCTTAATCGCAAGAGTATCCAAAAGGTCCTCGTGGGGAGGTGTAAGAGACCCGGGAGAAAGATCCCGATTTCATGGGTGTAAGAGACCTCGGAGTCCAAATTTCGGTGGGTGGTGAGACCAAGCGATCCCGAATTTCTGTGGAGGGTATAAGACCCGAGATATCCCGACCCCTCGTGTAGCGTAAGAGACCCGGGAGATATCCCGAAATTTCAGGTGCAGAGACCCGAGAGGAGCCAACCTCACTCTGTGGTAAGAGACCCGGAGATATCCCGAATTTTTGTGTGGTGTAAGAAACCCGGGAGATATCCCCCAAATTTCGTGGTGGATGGAAGAGGCCCAAGTGTGTTTGTAATAGTTCCTCATGTTCGAGAGATGAGAACATGACGATATGGTTATCACCCGCACTTTAGAGTTGAGTGATAGGAGCTCTGGAAAGTGACTCGAGATGAGCACAATATGATGGTTATCACCTGTAGACTTAGAGTTGAGTGATAGGAGCTCCGGAGTGACTCGAGATGAACATAAGGGTTACGATTATCACCCGACCAGCTGGAGTGATGTGGAGCCTGGAGTGACTCGAGATGAACACACGGACATGGTTATCACCCAGACTTAGGGTTGAGTGATAGGAGTCGGGAGAGACTCAGGATGAAAACACACCAACAAGTTATCACATAGACTTAGAGTTGAGTGATAGGAGTCGGGGGTGACTCGAGATTTGGATACCCATTGGGAATTTCATTGGGCGTTGGTGAGCCTACAAGAGCTCGGTATATGGATGTCATCTGCGACATGGATCGTTGACGGTCCACTGGATTTGTCATGATTGTGACCTTGAAAGGTCATCGTACACCCGCAGAATTGGGTGTGAAGCCACATATGCACATGGTTGGATGCGGGTGTGTGGAATTTCTAGACAAATTTTTAAGGGGGAGAATGAGACCTTAAAAATCCAGATTTTTGATGAAGGATAAATGGTAATTCCGGTCAAATTTGAATTTTTCTAGATCTTGATGATGAAACTGATTTCACCGTTGAATGCCTCACACGAACTAGCGCCACGACTTCTGCCACCCGAGACAAATGGAATTTGTAATGCCGAGGCACGTAGAGGAGCGCGGACACTCAAGACTTTGATGAAATGCACGTCTGGCAGCCTTACGTGTCAATCTATAAGTCAAACATTGAGCTCAAGGTGGGCCTACTTGAGACACATGGCATCATGCCATTGGGTGAAAATCCAATAGTAGATGGATATGGGATAAGGTGTAATCCCATGAGCAAATAGGTGAGTGACAAGTGGCATGGAGAAGACTTTTCTCTTGACCAAACTTTTGACTCAAACTGCCTGGGAGAGGGGAAGAGAGAGGAGAGACCAACCAGAAGGAGATAGAGAAAGTGTGGGTTTTAGAGAGAGAGGCTCTAATTTTCTCTCTAAAATTCCTTCGACGATCTGACCGCCGGTTTCAAAGGAGGCAAGAATAAAGTTGCTCCGCCCAAGGACTACACGTGGTACTAGTTTCGGGAGTTTCACAAACTCCCAAGGTAGGGCTTTTCCTACTTGTTTTACTACAAGGCATGTGAATTGACGTGATTATGAGTGCCCGAATGGCTGCGGGTCTCGGGTTCCAAAAGACGAATGACCGAATAAATCCCCTCGAGTTGTTCGGGATACCACTGACTATTTGCTTGATTCGTGGTGTTGTGGTTATTGCCATGAGAAAATAACATGTTTGTGGATGTTGTAGGCGCCCAAGATGAATCGCTGTATTTTTGCCTTGTAGCCTATGTGAGCTAAGCTATGTTGCTGTTATAAACCTAATAACATGATG
Source organism: Tetrastigma voinierianum (assembly GCA_016808115.1). Taxonomy (NCBI): domain Eukaryota; kingdom Viridiplantae; phylum Streptophyta; class Magnoliopsida; order Vitales; family Vitaceae; genus Tetrastigma; species Tetrastigma voinierianum. The sequence goes on from JAEQBH010001119.1 coordinate 34,831, forward strand.
TAGAGAATTAATTTTGTTAATACATGCATATGATATATATTAGCATGTATTGAATGTCGGCGTACATTACTGTACTTAGGTGGGAGTAACTCCAAGTAGGGAAATTCCACACCGGGCCTTGCCTACTTCGGGCCGTGGGGACTATATTTTCGTATTGAAGACGATCGGGATGGGACGCATCCGGGGTTTTAGAGGCGGAAGAAACTACCAAGATGTACCTTATCTTGTATTTCTTCCGCTTTTTTTGTAAAAACTCTCAGGCTGTAGACCCATTTTGTATAAATTGTAATAAATACAATTGTAAAATGAATCACCTTTACAAAATTTTGTACTTGTTGTATGGATGTGCGGGCCCTACTGGGCCATTTTACACATGTACATGCCTCATGACGTGAGACACGATTTCCCGCGGTCGACGGCGTAATAACGGACACCCCGGCCTGGGGCGCTACACCATTCAAGTTTTCCACTTAAGGAAAATGAGATACTAAGAGAAAACCCACCACAAATTTCACATCCATATCCCATCAATGTAATTTTCCAATCAATTCCACTTCAAACTCGTTCTATTTCTTGTGAAGGCTCTATCACTCATCATCAGACATCTCTCGATAACAATGGAAACTACATAACCCGGAAGCCTTTGTAGTATGAATCATTTCAAATGTCTAAAACTGACGCCTTGAGGTATAACCAAAGATGATACTCTTGAGAAAGATTCAAAACTTCAAGAAACGCCAAACTTGTTAGTTCTGGCGTGAATTCCCTCCTGAATTAAGGTGTTTGAATAGTGTTGTGCTGATTTAAGCATCTTCAAATTTTTGAAAGATAATGATGTGTCTAAGGTAGTTATTAGATGTTGAGCTCCTCGAAATGAATTAAGATTCCCAATGCACTCCGAATCTTTCCTGAATTAAGACAAATCAATTGTGGTGAAAGTATTCAAGATTTTCACAAATCTACTTCTAACCCTTTTATCGTCACCACTATGGAATCTTCATAGTAAGGCCCCCATGTATCTTCTTGTCATGTTACTAAAGCCTTCATCGATATTCATTATTGCCTTCAAACTTCTCAAATACATTTTAGGTAACATTTCTCAAAATCATTGTAAGCAAGATCAATGACTTTAGACTCATGAATGGGGATTTGATTTTAAAACTCTATATGGCCATGGAAATGATTAGAGCGCAAATCAAGAATACGTGCAACTTTGGAAGAGCTCCTAACCAATGGGGAATATATAATTTATTTTGTTATTTCTGAAGGTCTAGAACTTCAAGTTCTACAATTGATCAAAGATCGAGTGTATTTCCGCTCCAATTGATTACCATTGAAGTCAAGAGTCCTGATAGAATTCCTTCAAATAGTTCATAATGGTGCTTGAAATTGATTCCTTCGAATTCAAAATGTAGAAATCCTTGCCAAAATTTCCCAAACAATGAGGAAGCATGCCACCAAAGTTGTTACTTGACAAATCAAGAACGCTCATGGAGCTCGCTTTGTGACACCCCAAACTCCGGGGGTCCGTTGACTACCCGACAACCCGCGGAATTCCAAAGGGATGTCAGTTACCTCGACGCCACTTTAGTGTGACCCAAGTAGTCTCCTTTTGTACGGGAGCTCTACCCAAAACAAGATTCGTAGATATACCCGTCTCAAATAAATTCAATATATACAATATATATCCACACGCTACTGGGCCCACAAACAAGACTCAATGTACATGCCAACTATGAAATCAACTATATACCCAATAGTTACAAGAGTTAATTATTTTTACTTTAAACAATACATATAATAAACTTAAAGAGTTCTAATACATGTACAATCATCAAAGCCACACCCTGGCTTCAAGACTCAACCTCTTGGATTCCAGCCGTCCCCCGCACGCCCTCGTAATCGTAAATAAAGGGGGTCCCACGACGGGGCAGGAGCTTAAAGCTCAAGAGGGAGAATCGCCTAAGTGGGCTACTCAACACCTAAGTGCGCAATGCGTTCCGAATTTAAACAAACATTCAAGCAAATGCATGATCCTACTTGAATGTCTACATGACTAACTCATCCCGAGTCCTCACTGGCCTCTCACACTCGCCTAAGCCTTGGTATGAGAATTAATATTTTATTAGTGGACAACTCCTCCGAAGGGTATATATATCAATTGGGCCAGCCCACGATTGATATATTATTACTTGTTTGTGGATCATTCCTCCGATGAATATCAATTCGCCGCTCCGACGATTGATATTTGTTGGTTTGTGGACTACCCTCCGATAGTTTATATTTTAGACTACCTCTGAACCGAATCATCTCATGCACTAACTCCTATGGTCCTAGGATGTTCCCGTGCATATGGAATGCATGTATGCTATTTCCACAACGCCTAATCACATGCAAATATGTAAGCATGTACATATCTATATAAAATTAAATCACAACATGTTAAGTGTAATTTATCATTTCAACACCAAAATTAGCTCACTGAGCTAATGTCTCAAATACAAGCAATTCGACTAATTACTTCTTAACTAAACATGTGATTTTCCTCCGAAATACATTTTTGGGTCATTATTCCTAGGAAATAAAGAAACTGAATTTACTATTCCAACTCTCAAATTATCGGTTCATTATGAACCCGCCACGGCTACTTCCGCCTCAATTCCATCTAACACATGATTCACACCAAGAACAACACATGTCTATAATTATCTGTCGTGGAGGCCACCGGCTGCTCCATTTGTCTCAAGCGAATAATTCGATCCCAATGTTTGGGACCGAGCATAACAACCCCTAATGGCCTCAGTATCAACTCAACATTTGAAAGTACCGAAATGGAGTAAAACCCAAGTAGGGAGAAAACTCTACCTCTCGGAGTTTGTCAAAACTCACAACCAGACTCCACAAGCCCTCTCCTCCGCGAGAGCGCCCTCCTTCTTGTCCTCCGAAGACTGCCGACGGTCTGACCGCCCGTATTTTTAGAGAGAAGGAAGACTCTCTCTCACTACAAAACCACCATTTTCGCTTCCCCTCAAGCTCCGCCCGCCCCTCGTTCCAAACCGCTTTTTCTCTTTTTTTTGATTAAATGAAGAAGGGCACTGTTCATGTTTTGACATTTCTCATTTAATCCATTTTATTTGATTAATTCCCTTTCACTGGGCATGGATATCTCTATGATCATTCGCCATCTATTTTCATTTCTCTATCACTTATGCCACTTTGCTGTGATACGAAGATTGTGAATATGTGATTACCTCATCGAAAACTTTACGCAGACCAAATGTAGGGATGAATGATCGGATTTGACCGATTTTTCAAAATCCATCCGATCCTAAATAAAAATAACATATCCATATCCATATCCATATACTACGGATACAAAAATTTAAATCCATATCCTACCATCCATCTGATTTCCTCGGATATTCTCCACTGACATCTGACGAACCATGTATTAATTAGCACATATTTCTATAATCTATGATACTTAGTTATAACTTCATGATTCATAAATTTAGGAATATAAACTAAAGCTCCAGTTAATAAAACATCACAAATCAACTACTTTGTCAGATTCAAAGAAATGAGAATTTTCTAGAACTAGTATAGTGGTTCATACAAAATATAGGTAAAAAATTTGAAAAAATGAGGCAATTGGAATTTTAAATTGAAAACTTGGAAAGAATGAGAGAAAATAAAATAAAACAAAATAAAGTAAAGCCAATGTAAGAAATCAGTCATAGGATCCAATCGATCCACTCGTAATGGGTAACTTAAATCATATACCTCATGCTAAAAAGAATATAGAATCAACATTTTATGTGTCAAAAGTTAATTTATGATGTCTAGAATCAATGAAAAAATCAATGACATTCCTAAAGTCGCTTAATAATTTATTTTCAACAAACATATACAAGTGCCATCAAAACAGACATTCCAAAATTCCGATTTGTTTTTCTTACATCTACAATTTATTTTTACAAACCAATAATTAAAAAAACGAATGGTATAAAATTATTAAAATTAAAAAAAAAGTATTACAAATGTGTCAAATCAAATTTTTAGTCTAGAAATACGTGAATGGACAAGTTGAAAATAAAAGTACCTGGTACCATTTACTTTACATGGCTCGAAGTGGTCAGACACAACTACAATTTACTTATAAAACCAAATTTCTTTTCCCCTTTCTTTATTTTTATTTAATGACCAACCATCATTACACCATTTTACAAAATAAAATTATCACGGTCAGAGCAAATATTTCATACACCAATCACAATTAATATTTTATTCTACAAACAACCAAGCTACAACTTACATTCTCCACCAAACGCACTTTCACAATTATTATTATTATTATTATTTTAATCCACTCATGGAACCAAGACTAGACTTAATATTTCACACATTGCTATGATGAATCTCACATTTAAAGCACAAGCATGATGAATCTCAACATTTAAGCACAAGCATGATGAATCGACCAATATTATTAGAACATGATATATGTATTTTAGATCGCAATGTTCGGCTAATGCAAATACAATATTATATTACAATGGGTCCAATTGCTTTACCGATCTTAAAATAAAAGAAAAACTGAGAATACCAAATCACCAATCTGGTTTAATGCAGCAGAAGGAATAGATCTAAGAGCTAATGCTTGACGCGGATGCCAACTATGTTTGTTTCAGATTCACTAACAAGATATCGAATGAGCGCTTTTTATAAATCCAAACTCCGCTTTTTTTTTTTCCAGATGTGCAAATTGGTGCCTTTATACTTTATGCTCGACAATCAAAGTGACTCATTTTCATCAAAACTACAGTTATCTTCCATAAAACCACCGCCTCTTCCCTCTTCTTCCTCCTTTCCTCCTTATATTAGATTAAGATTTATACTGACAAGTATTGTAGTTAGGGTTAGTGATGTTTGATTAGGACTCTTAAGTGTTAAAATTAAAATTTACAATATTAGGAATTAAAATTTTGTGGTGTTACATTAAGGTTAGGATTTAGACTAAAATCCAAGCAGTCTGTAAGACGCTACTGCCGATTTCTTCTCTCGCTCAAGAGGAGATTAATTCCGCTAAATGCCACCGTTGCGTATAGAGCCCTTGCCATTAAAGAGTTTAAAGAGTCACATAAGTTTTAATTTTATACAACGGGAGTAGCTTCTTCTATCGTTTGACTATCAAGTCTACCCGTGATTCCAAGAATGGCCAAAGTCAAATTATCTTTGAAGAGATATGTCCAACACGGGAAGGATAATGAAGACGTGGATCGCATGGATCGTATGAGGCTTATCAACAAATTAGGTTTGTAGGTGTTATAAGTTTAGAATTTAATGTGTTAAGTAGTTAGGTTTATAAATGCTAGTATGTTACGTTTAGGATTTACAAATTACAATTAGACTAGATTTATAATTTATAATGTTATTGTTAGGTTCGGGGGTTTTACATTATTATATTTGGGTATTCATTTCTAACTTTACTAATTAGGATTTTTAAAATAAGCAATTAAATATTTGAATTAGTAATGTGAGATCATATCACATTATATAGTGTTATTACAAATTACAATTAATTCAAATATTGCATCTGATATTATAACATTCAAATATTAATTCAAATATTACACACGCTTGGGGCCTGACATGATACGGGGCTCTGACTACATGCCTAAATCCATATCCAATCCATATCCATTCAAAAAATCGGATTTTTATCCATATCCATATCCATTATCCAATAATCTGATTCACCGTTGACCGGCTTGACGGCTCAATCACTGGGATACTGACACATTTGCCATCTCACCGGAAGGATGCTCGAAAAATCGTCGACCGACTGCCTCTAACATTAAAAATTTTTACGCTAATAGATTTTTCAAGACGACTCCAACCTGCGGAAATTCGCTTCACTCATCTCGAGATCTAGAGAATAAATTATGGATTTTAGCTAAAATTTCAATTCTCAGAATCGAAATTACGATTTTGCCTTTATTCCATAATTTGGAATTTCTGTCTTACACGCGGTAAATCAATCTAAAAGCATTTCTCCACTAATTTGTTAAGGGAGATCCAAAAAAAACACTGTGAGCTCCTTGCAGCTAGAAGTGGTCCTTGCAGCAAGTTGGAATGAAGATCTAGAATTTCCATACTAGACCATGGAAGCATCTCAAACCCACTTATGAAGTTATAAGAGAGATTCACTTTCCATGACAAAGTATTCCACTAATGTTATTGTGTGAAAGGTCTAGAATCAATGTCAAAATATGGAGTTGGAATGAACAGTATTATGGTCAACGAGAACATGTTGTTGAAAGATCAAGGTGGCAGATTTATAAAGTTTTTCAAACTGGTTTGCTCTTAACATCACTCGCTATTTGAAACATTAAGAGATGAAAGGTCTACAAGTTCAAATATTGAAGTTGAATTGACCTGCACTCATTCATACTCAAATCAATCTTCTCCAATGAATCAAATTTTAAGATTCATATATTTTCAAATTTAAGTAAAATTAAAATTACAAAAATAAGTCAACAAAACTCATCAATCAAGTGAATTTATTTTATCGACTGGGGCATCAACTACATGATCAAAACCATGTGAGAACCTACTTCATTAAAACTCATTTTATATTATCTTCAATTTAAATTGTCTAAGTAGTTTTAATTTTATTTCTTATTGTTTTATTGCTTTGAAGTAAAAAAAATCGCTAATTGCTTTCTAATTTTCAACACCATTTGTTCATGTGACGCCTCAATCCCGGTGTCCGCTGACCGCCTGTCAACTGCGGAAACTTACATGTCTCAAGTCATGAGGCACGTACATGTGCAAAAATGGCCACTTGGGCCTACACATCCTACTCATAAAATGCACATTTTATACAAAAATGATTTATTACAATTGTGTTTAATTACAATTTATACAAAAAAAATGGGTCTCTTGCCCAGAATTTTACAAAATACAAGAGAGGGCCATATTGGCCATTTCTTTGCTTCTAAGGCCCCGAGCGCGCCCTATCCCCTGCCGCAGTGTTCTCTATTCAAAAGAGAATCTGCTTTGCTTTGCGAATACCCTGCCCCGGAAACAGATGCGATATGATCAGAGGGGGTGTATATGAGTACCAAGGCCACATCAGAGATTTTTGGTGACTAAAGTGAATGAAAGTTTATGGAACCCGAATTTGCAGCAGATAAACCAAGGGTACAAAATGTCATTTAAGAAAAGAGATATAAGGCGCATAATTGTTGTATGGCCATAAGAGTAATTTCTAAAAGTTTCAATCGCAATATTTAAACGCCAAGACAAATTCTATAATTGCGAAAGCTGAGGGGGCGAAAGTCAAATTGGCGTAAGTTTAAATAGTGAAAATAATAATGAATCGCTGCACTTTTCGCGAAGCTCGAAAATTCCTCTAGATCTCGGATGACGAAACCGATCAAGGCCGCTAAATTGCCTCGCTGAATCTAGTAACCTGTAGTGTTTCATGACCCAGATACCGAATATTTTACGACCTTAGTGACGAAGTTTGAAGCGAATCGAAACGATTTTAAAATTAAAATTAAATGGGGCTAGCATTCATTTAGATACAAATCAAACTCGATAAAATAAAGTTGCTGCGATCGGTAAACGGACCAAAAAGTATCAAAGGACATGTGGGTCCCACATCAAAGAAAAAAAAAAAAAAAAAAAAAAAAAAAAAAAACAAAGCTTCAAATGGCAAGGAGAGGACGGACGAGAGTGAGAGACAGAGAGCGCGTGAGTTGAGAGTTTTTTTTTTAGTTTTATTTTTCTCTCTTCTTTCTTCCCTCGATTTACTTAAAATCCTGACCGCCTGATTTGGCTTCTGATAAACACCTTAAAGCGCTCTACGCCGACGAGGCCACGCGTAGCACTTAAACACTTTAGCTTCACTGGAGACCACAGAATACGCGAAACCCAAATTTTAGCTTTTCTCGATCTACGCCCATTCTAGCCGTCCGCGCTTTCTGACTCAAAAGAGAAAGCATTTCACGCTGAATAAATAATGCCATGACACCAAATCTTGGCCACAACTCGAAGAAGATGAGGAATTTTCCTATCATTTATTTCGTGTTTCAAAGACTATATAAATTCCGCCGTGGAATATTCTAGACCATAAATTTCACTCCAAAATTTTGGGGATCGAATTAGGAATTTTAGAATTTATGTAAATTTTGACTATTTCTATTAGTCCTATTGAATTTCGATCAAGCTGGACGCTTTCTTGCTAAAATTATGTGATTTTATTCAAATAATCCTGATGTAATTTTCGTGAACAAGTTGCTAGAATTATATTAAAGTCCCTTTACCTAGAACCCACCATATACTCAGAATGACATTTGGGGCCCACATATTTTCTCTAGTTTTAATTGTGAAGACAGCGCAAGAATCGCTTATTATACTGGGACAAGGCTGATCTAATACATCAGCATGAGTTAAAAGCAAAGCCATGAGCTGCGAATCATGTTTTTTAAGCAAAGAAAGAAAGGAAATGTTTAAACTCATTTTCCAAATACTAGCCAGATATTATTATTATTATAAACGTTTACACTCAGATTTATTGTTAACGCAAACCATTTCTATAAGCTAAAGCAAGAAGTTAAAGCAAATGGCTTTGGAAGTTAAACCATTTTCAAAGAAGTATCGGGTTTTAAATCAGAAAAACTAATTTTTGCCAGTTAGCATAGCTTAAGAATGGTTTTTGAAAAAGTTAAACCATTTTTCTAAAAGAAGAAGTAAATTCAAGCCAAAGTGTAAAACCATTTACAAAGAAAGTAAGCAAGCAAGCAAAGAAAGCCTGAGAGGTGCCAAATTTCCTAGTTCTAAGCAAGCAAACCGGGTCGAGAGTTCCGCAGACGTGTACCTGCAGTGTGGGAGTCAAGGTTCATACGGTTTTTGGGCTAGCCTCTATTTGGCAACCAGACATACATCATGCATTTAAAGTGAACCGCCGCACGCATGCGAAAGATATAAGGTTATGAGCTCTGAATCCAACCTACGCTGACAGCAGATCAATTCCACCATATTCAATCGAAAGGTGACGCGGACCCAGGTCCTTCCACCGGCACGGTCGCCCAAAGCCTGTTCACTAGGGTACAAGAGAACAAAAATAGGCCTCCAAAGGGTTGATGTTTTATACACATACGCTTTTGAAAATCAACCACGGCTCTTACGCCCGTAGCTTCCTGAGAGTTTTAAAGCAAAACGGTTGGAGCCCGTGCCCCGCTTTCAAAGAATGCTGCTGAGCCCAGTTCATTTTTATGAAAAAGTTTGAGAAACTTTAAAGCAAAAGGTCAGGAAAATGTTTTAAGAAACTTTTCAACAAGAGCAAAGAAAAGAAGAAAAGAAATTCGGCAGGTTTTATAAACTTCTACAAGCAATAAATGAGAGTTTTATAAGCTTTTGTTAGTGCCAAAGCAAGCAAAGAAGTAAAGAAAAGTTTTAAACTTTTAAAAGCAAGCAAGACAAAGCAAGGCAAGCAAAGAAAAGTTTTAGAAACTTGAAAAGCAAAAAAAAAGCTTCCCTAAAATAATCAGAAGAGGCTTACATTTTTAGACGTTTTCCTAAAAGCAAACGCTTTTATAAAAGCATACTCATCGAGGTCGCAGCCATTATTTCATTTTAAAAAACTATTTTCCAGTATTATATTTTGCAAGACAAATGGAGTACACAGTGGGTTTGTTCCCACATTGTATGTCGTTAGTAAGAATAATATTATGTAAGAAAATACTTTGAATAATGATAACTTGAGCATATGTATGTACATAGAGTAGTTTTGTGAGAATGTTGGTATGCTAGTTGCCATATTTTGGATATAGTAAATTGATGTATACAGTGACGGGGACAGTCCCAGGCGCAAACAGCCAAATTTTGCAAATCATGTTTTGTAGTTAAAATTTTTATAGTGAGGTTATGTTACATGGCTTCGCTTATTGTGAGTTTCTAGTCTAGAGGTAACGGTCGATTTTCAGGAGTGGCGCACGCCCGCCACCGGGAATACACAAATAATAATAACTTACTATGTATATTGATTGGAAAAGTGCTGATTAATGATTCATTAAAATTGCACATCAAAAAATAAAAAAATAAAAGGAAAAAGGAAAATATATAATATTTGGGTTTTTCATAAAACAAGATTACACTTACAATGAAAATACATTATTTAAGCCACATGAGAAGCGTAAAGCTTATCCCGCAATACACAACACATAATAAAATGAGAGTGGAAAACTTAGCTTATTCTTGCTCCTCGCCCACGAGTGCTCCTTTTATTCCTTACGATCTTCTTGTCAATGTTCTTATCAATAATCCACACAAGCCATTCAGGTTTTCCACTTAAGAAAATGAGACAACCAAGAGAAAGCCCAATTACTAGTCCACATCCATATCCCATCAATGTGATTTTCCAGTCAAATCCACTTTCAAACTTTGCTTCTATTTCTTGAGAGGGATATGGTATTTCATCATTGCACATCTATTTGATAACAAATCCATATAATCCCGCTTCCGTAGCATTTAATCATTTCCAAACGCTGAAATCGTCGCCTGAGGTATAAACCAATAAGATGATTTCGAGAAAGATTCAAAACTTCAAGAACGCCAAACTTGTTAGTTCTCGAGGAATTCCTCCTACCAAATTTGTTCAAGAAAGCGTCCATGATTCAAGCATCTTCAAATTTCAAAGATAATGGATGATCCAGGAGGTAGTGTTATGAGATGTTGAGCTCCTCGGCTTTAATTAAGATTCCCAATGCACTGAATACCTCGAATCTTACATCAAAATCAATGTTGCAGCATTCAAGATTTTCATAAATTCACCCTGACCCTTTTATCGCCACCATCATGGAATCTTTGATAATTATCGTCCCCCATGTGGCTTTCTTGTCACGTTACTTTCATCTATGTGTTCATTGCTTAAACTTCTCAAATACATTTCAGTAAGTCGCCTTTGAAAATCATTGTGAGCAAGATCAATGATTTTAGGCTCATGAATGTGGGATTTGATTTTGAAACCTTATTTGACTATGAAATGATTGAGCGCAAAACAAGAACTTGCAACTTTGAAGAGCTCCCAACCAATGGGGAACGTGATTACTTATCTTTAAGGTTTCCAAGGTTTAGAACTTCAAGTTCTTTACAAATGATCAAAGATTGAGGTACTAGGCCCTCCAATTGATTACTGTTGAAGTCAAGAGTCCTGGAAAGACCGTCTCTTCAAAATGTTTGAGAATGATGCCATGAAATTGATTTCTTCAGAAATTCAAACAGAGATCATTGCTAAAATTTCCTAAACAATGAGGAAGCATGCCACTAAGGCGTTGTTATGAGACAAATCGCAACGCCCATGGAACTCGCTGCAAATCAACGGTGAGATTTCTCCTTACCAATTTGTTGGTGGAGACTAGAGAAAAGAAAATGAAGAATTTGGAGAGTTGGAAGTGGTCCTCTGCAACAAGTTGGAAATGAAGATCTAGAATTTGCATACTTTTCCCCATGGTTGCATCCTCAAACCCCTTATGGAGTTATAAGAGAGATTCAAGCGTTCAATGTATCCTTCCTTAATGCTCCATGAAAACATTCCTACCATGTTATTGTGTGAAAGGTCTAGAATCTAAATGTCAAGTGGAGTTGGAATGAATGACGCATTAACGACAACACGTCACTGAGCATCACACGGCAAGATTTATAGTTTTCAAACTCTGCCTGCTTCAGAACACCACTCAAGTTATTTGAAGAAAGATAAAGAGATGGAAGGTTCACAAATTCAAACATTGGCTGAATTGACCCATGTAACTCATTCATACTCAAATCAATATACTCTAATGAATCAAATTGAATTCACTAATATGATTCAGTGAATTTATTATGACTGAGATCTAACTCTACCAATGATGGCAGGGCATACAACCAAGATGGTATTGTCCTATCTAACAACAAATTATACTGTAAGCGCACAGAGGATAGACTTGAAAACCCATATATACAGAAGAATAGGAATAGCTCCTTCTAGCTGATTATCAAAGAAGTCTAACTTAAGCAAGGTTTGTTAGATTTCCACCGATGGTGAATCTGACGCTGAAATTGTTTTCGAAAAGGTCTAATGAACCAAATTTCTAAGATTATAAAAACATTTGAATTTTACCACTAAATGATTACCATCAAGACTCAAGAAAGTGATTTGTGTGGGAGGTTCTCAGAGAAGCAGGATGGACCCTAAGAATTGGCAACTGGAGAGATACAAAGTCTGTAAAGACTTTAGATTGCCCAATGAAGCCGGAAGCTCTCCACTGAAATTTGTGGATGATAAATACAAGTCAATAAGGGAATTGTTTTCACTGAATCGTGGGAAGTTTCCATTGAGGTTAAAATTTCCCATAAGGAGAGTAGCTCGAGTTTCGAAGATGAATGGTCATTGTCAGGAATCTCCATGCAATCCACATACAGGGAGAGATCTAAGGATATCAAAGAAGACCATTTAGCAAGGAAGGAAAACTGAAGAGATGGATATCCATGAGAGGTGAAGCTTCTGCAACTTGGTTAAATTTTGAACCAGAGAATAGAAACCATCCAGGGCAAATTCTGCTTCTTCATTCGAAGTGAGATCTAGTGAAACCAAGTTGGAGAGGTGAGAGATTTTTGGTGAAATTAGGCCTGAAAATCCAGAGTCGGAGAGGTTGAGATGCGTCAAGCTTGACAACCGACCAAACCCAGCTGAACAGAGGGACCCAATTGCTGCAAAGCAAGGTTAAGCCTTTGAGATGAGGAAAGCGGAAGAGGGTAGGAGTTGAATGGATGGTCTCCAGAGAGCCAACTGCAACTGGAGGAAGCCTATTTCAATCACATGGCCAGTCACCAAATCACAAATGACCCCATCCCACGAGCAGCAATCACTAACCTCCTTCCAATGCTCTGTTTTTATAAGAAGGAATCTGCAAAATCGGGAATGATTTCTTGATGGAAAATGATTTCTTAAATCGGAGAAGAGCAAGGCTCTGGCCATGAGGGCAGATTTTGGTGGAATTAAAGAAAGAGAAACAGGAAGAAAGAAGAAGCTGAGAGAATGAGAGGAAGAATAGAAAACAAAGCAGGAGGTGGTGTTCGTGACATCTTCTTTCCAAAGCAATTGAGTTGGAGGTGAGAGAAACGGCAGGGTGAGAACACTCCAATTTATGGGTAAATGGGATTCACTGCAGAGAACTTGTTTGAAATTTCAAAAAATGTACCAAGATAAAAAATCTTCCCTTGATAAAAAAAAACATATGAAAATGATTAAAAATAAAATAAAAACAAAATAAACATAAAATTTTTTGGTAACTTTAAAAATGAAAAGAAAAAATAAATGTCCTCAAATTATTTAAAGATTGATATATTTTCAAATTTTATGAAAATTAAAATTAAAAAAAAAGTCAACAAACTCATCAATCATGAATTTATTTTATTGACTTGGGCATCAAATAGTGATCAAAAAGTATGTGAGAACATAATTCATTAAAACTCATTTTATGTTGTATCTTCAATTTAAATTATCTGAATGGTTTTAATTTTTATTTCTTATTGTTTGAAGTAAAATAACGTCTAATTGCTTTCTAATTTAACAATATCATTTGTTTACTATTTCTATTAATATTACTTATGCACCTAATAAAACCTTTTATATTTCTATTTTGAAGCAAAGAAAATATTAAAATGAAATATATGAAATAAAATAAGTTTATATCAATTATGTTGTCTAATTCTCTAATATAAAATTAAATCATTCATATTTATATATTTTCAAATTTTAAAGACAAGCTTTAATTATTGCAAATATCCTAAAATATATTGTGTGTTTATATTGATATAATTTGTAAAAAGAGAATTATGTTAAGGTGCTATGAAGCACTAGAAAGAATAAAAAGTACAAGAACCTCTAAACTAATAAAACATGTGTTATTCCAACAAATAATAAAAATATGCTGCGAAATAAGAACTCTTTATTAAGACAAAAATGCCCTTCATACCAATGTGGCCTTTTTGGAGACAAAAAACAATACTATAAGGATCTCAAGCTAAAAGAAAAATAACAATTCAAATTATATAAAGATTCATGTATTTTCAAATTTTCATTTTTTTTTTGAAAGATTAAAAAGAAAATTAACTTCTTTGCAGTACATAGAAATTCACATTCTAATTAATGACTTATATCTTATTTGTTATCTAAATTTTGGTACAAATACATAGAAATTTTTTCTTTAAAAAATACTTTATTGATAGATTTTGATTCATATAACAATGAATCCTTCAAATCTAAACCCACCAACTTGAACTTAATCTAAGATTGAAATATGAGCTATAGCTAATATGGGCATCAAAATCTACATCTTGAATTCTCAATTAAATCATTAAGAGATTAATATAGAATGTAATTTTACATTGAAGAAGTTTTTATCTGTAGTTACAAACATATTTATATATATTTCAAATATATTTTTGCTAAAATGTCATAGTAAAACTATTTTAACAATCCAAATTCAAAGCATGGTAGGTACAAATTTAATAAGTTACTTTAAAATATATATTTGAAAATAAATCAAAGCTTGGTTAAAAGAAAATAAAAAGAAAAAAAAGTCACATTTGAGAATATTGAAAAATTTTTGTGTAATGAGAACAAATGAAAAATTTTCTAATGTTGAAATTTGACAGGATAGGTTGGAGGTTCCATTTCCCTTTTATAGAATGTGTGTTGGAAATTAGTGACAAGAAAAAGTCTTTTCTTTAATTCGGATTTTTCATAAGACAAACAAACATGAAACCATCATTTTTCTTAATATTTATTTCTTAATACTTTTCTGAAAATCATAAGCAAATCTTTAATAATGTCTCAATTTTTCTAATGGTGGAAATTTTAACTTATAAATTCTTCCATGACTTTATTAAGCTATACAAGTCATGTTTTTATCTTATTCAATCATCACTCTTTTTCCACACAAATGTTCCTCGTGATGGAGCCTTAATGATGGATTCCATTTCTACTCATTACTGCGTTGGTTTTATATTTCATCTAGTTTAATCTACACATATCAATACTAACATAATCAAATACATGACTTCCATCTAAAAATAGTTTTAATATCATATTAAACTTAACAAATACATTAATTAGATATTTTAGAATAAAGAAATGTTTAATCGATGGTTTTATAATTTATGCTCCTCTAATATGCAATTCTCCTAATTGTTTAAAGTTCTAAGTTTAATAATATTAATGTAATTGATAGTTGACCTTACTTCCTTTAACAAAGATAACTTTATGTGAACATTTATAACTTGATGGGATATGTCGGAAGATTTTGACTTCTATAGAGTGTGTAAGAAAACGATAATACTTTATCAATATGACTATTTTACGAGTTTGTGAGTCCAAAGATGTTTTCTCCTCCTAAAACATTTAGGCACATTAAAAAACAAAGGTCAAAAATCATCCTCCAAATTATCTAGTCTTTTAAATAATTATAAATTGAAACATAAAAGTTATATTTGTTAGCTAAAAGATAAGGATTAGCTATCAATTACATTAATATTAAACCTAGAACCTTGACAATTAAATTCCATACTAAGAGCATACAAACTATGAAATATTAGATTAAACATTTGATTTATTCTAAAAAATGCACTAATGTATTTTTGTTAAGTTTGATATGGTATTAAAACTATTTTTAGAGGGGGGTCATGTATTTAGTTATGTTAGCATTTATATGTGCTTAAATAAACTAGATGATGTGTAAGACAAAAGCTTGACTTCTATGATTCAGTAATGTAAAACCCCAACCTGATTGAATGTTATAATAAGTAGCTGAACCGATTGTATGCCTAACGGAGTGTAAAACGAGGTAGTTTAGAATTTAGAACGCCTGATGTCATTTGGCATGAAGTGGAATTTTAAAATTGTAACCGGTGCCCTGTAATGATAAAGTGATTTTTTATTATATCCGATGAGGTTTGCAAAGGAATTTTGTGTTAAATTCCAGTTCCTATGACTTTGAACTCGATATTTGTAGTTGAGAATTGCAGATTTACTTAATAAATACTTCATCGGGAATTGAGTCATGGCTGATATTTTTTCGCCGAAATTGGGTCAAAATAAATGTCCGAATAACTATAGAGTCTAATGAAATTGAAACGGAAAGAAACGGAGTTCGCTTTGGATAGTTTTCGTGCAATCCGAACGAATTCTGATAATAACATGCTATCAGTCTCTGACGGCGATTTTAATGATTTTAAATTGATTTATTTCGTATCAATCTAATGCTAAGGGATTTAATTAGGAATATTTCATGACAATTTGAAGTTTAGACGACTATAGAATATTTTTGACATTAATCTGTGATAAAAGCAGATAGTTAAACCGAGAGCAAATCTCATATATGCATATTTTCTGTGAGAGCCAATCAAAACCTTTCTTAATGAATAACAAGTATGATTAAAATAATAAAGTTAATGGATTTAAGACATTAATTAGAATGGACCAATGACAAGGTGATATGTAAAAAGTCACTAATACCAACCAATGATTCCTTGGGCTCAAGTGCACTACAAATTGTGTGGGTCAAAACATACCAAGGAAATGAAAGCCTGCTCAAAAGAGGAGAGAGCCTTCGTCCATATGAGAGAAAGTTAGAGAAGGCAAAGAGAGAAAGGAGAGGAAAGAAAAGAGAGGAAGGGAGAAACCACACGAGCTACGCTGGAGCAAAGGGGAGGTGATTTTTTCCTGAGCTTCCAAGTGCTCTAAAAGTTCAGAAGGAGAAGGACAAAACCAAGAACAAAGTAAGTTTCTTAATGGTGGGAAAGTTAGGTTTGATGTTTTATGTCTAATGTCTTGAATTTTCTGGTATATGTTAAATCGCCAGATGGCGCTGAATAGATAGATTTTGATATCAATTTGAGGTAAAGAAATCTGATTAGGCAGGGCTTTGAAAAAAATAAAGTGAGTGAATTGTTAAATTACGTTTCACATCTAACGCTCTACTTTTCAGACATTGCTAAATCAGTAGATTATGCTGAATGATGCCGATTTTGATATCAATTTATAAGGAAATGGATTAGGTTAGGTTTTGAAAAAGAAAGTGAGGGAATTGTTAGGATTTGATAGTGAATTTGTGATATGCTGGGAAATTGGTTAGGGTATTATGAAATTGAGGTATAAGGCATGATTGAGTGTTTAGAGTGGAAAAAGTGGAAGAAAACACATTCCTGTCATTTTCTCAGAAGAATCTGGGGACAGGAATGCCTGCTTTTTCACGCTTTCTGATTGGGCTTCTAATACTTTTGTCATAATCTCGTTCATTTGTGATCCGATTCGAGTGATTCGTTCTCCTGGTTAAAATAGAGACTTCAATTAGGAACCAAACATCCCGAAATAGGTTCCCTGAATTTGATTCTATGTGGCCCAAAAATTTGCTCAAAGTAGCCATGTGCAAGCAAATTCTTGCCTTCCACCTTTGAACATAGATTATTCTGCTGAGCCTTTAGGATTTAAAGTGAGTTTTGCCCAATTGGGTGACCTAACTGGAGAAGAACCCTTAGCACCTTAGTTTCAAAAGAGTATGAAGAACCAGTGTCAAATATGGGGCCCTTACACATGACATATTAAATTTAAGGGGTCGCGAGGCCGACCGCACAGAGAGAGAGAGCTCCCGAGGCATTAAGTATCACCATCCGAGGAAGAGTGTCATTTAGTCCCGCGTATACCCCTCCACCCATTGCATAGTGGACCCTATGGCTTCGTGAGCTACCACGCGCATGTGGTCGCCTAATGTTCCCAGTCGGAGGACAGACACTAGAGGCATGGCTCAAACTTTAGCTAATTACACATAATGCACTTCCGAGAGTTTTAGCCTATAAGAGAGGGGCGAAAGCTAGGCAATGTAAATATGATGGATTGGGAGATCTGAAAAGGCTTCGCCATGGTTAGAGGGAAACGGAGCGGGTCACTGTGATGCAAGCAGGCCGTATGAGCAGATGGTCACTTTTCCTCGCTCCCACTGATAGAGCGTTAGAATGTGGTGGAGGGTAGTTCAGCGGGAGATGCCCAGAGGGAGTGTCCTGGTACTGAAGAGCTTCATAAATAAGTTTGTTCCAGCCACATTCGAGATGCGAAGGCCGAGGAGTTCTTAGGGTCAGGAGCAGGACATTCTCAGAACAAATTATGAGCGGAGTTTTCCCCGAGCCTGCCGACATGTCCCATTTAGTAGGAGGACGGGCTCGGGCGACCAAGAGGTCTGCAGACAGGTCTTAGTCCAGAGATTTGGACCACAGTAGCGTCGACAGCCCACACACAAGACGTGCTGGTAGAGCAGAGGCCAGCCGCAGTCTCAGCTAGGGATGAGAGGAGCATGGGTTTGAAATCCTGTGCTACGCATACCAAAGACAAACGGAGTGGGTCAATGGGTTCAGTGGAGGTTCAGTAGCAATTAGTGGTTTGTGGATTATTTATCTAAACCTTCAATTGAGTTATATTAAGGCTTTAGCTATTAAATCGACATGATTCTAGGTTGATTTTGCTAAGAAATTGAAAAGAAAGAATGATATTATAAGGATTGTCAATTTAGGTCAACTTGG
This sequence comes from Tetrastigma voinierianum, assembly GCA_016808115.1. Classification (NCBI taxonomy): domain Eukaryota; kingdom Viridiplantae; phylum Streptophyta; class Magnoliopsida; order Vitales; family Vitaceae; genus Tetrastigma; species Tetrastigma voinierianum. The sequence goes on from JAEQBH010001119.1 coordinate 53,452, forward strand.
ATGTTAATGAAAGTGATGTTGTTTGATTGGTTTTAATTGACAATGTGATATTACTTGAAATGCTCATGAACAATGAAGAAGGAATTAAAAGTTGAATAGAAAATGAGATGAGAAGGTTAGCTAAGAAAGGTTTAGAATTGGAAATGCATTGGTTTGATTTAGTTTAAGTAAATCAATAACATTGGATGAATTATCAAATGTAATTTGTTGAAAGAAATGGAATAAATCATTGAAGAAATAATTATGAATGTGACATGGTGATTTGATCACATAGAAAAAGTATGGAAAAGTTGAGTTTCCATTGATTTTAACCAATTTGAAGTGATTAAATGCTTCTAATGGAATGTGTTAGAATTAATGTTTTAAGAAGAAGAATCGATTAAGATATAAATGTAATTTTGCTAAGGTGAAGGGTATTATGGGTTTTCTACTTTAAGGATGCTACTGGTTTGATGTAAGGCTTGCAAAGATGTTGTCATGAGCCTTGATTTAATTGGAAGCAGTGAATTGATAAGTTGAGACTTCATGATGAGGGATGTTCCCCAAGACAACATTCCGTAATACTCAGACAAAGCATTTTGAGTTTCCTAGTCATGCCATTTGGACTTACGAATGCCCCGTACCAGACGGCTTTTGAGATCCTATGAATGATTTTTCACTTTACTTAGACTTGTAGTTTGTTATCGCGGTTTATTGACGACATTGATCTATTCAGCAAAGGGAGAAGAACATAGCGCAGCACCGGAGATAATTTCGCAATCATTCGAACACTTGCTATATGCTAAACTCGCAAGTGTCCGGTTGCCTCGATGCACGCTTTTCGGACACATAGTTTCTCGCAGAGGGGATCTCAATGGATCCGTAAGGTCGGTTAAGTACTGAATTGGAAACCCTCTACGAGTGTTACTGCAGAGATATGAGTTTTCTCGGGTTTGGCAAGGCATACCGTAAGTTCGTTGAGAGGGATTTCTAAGATAGTCGCACCTTTGACTAAATCGATAAAGAAAGAGGAGGAACCGCTTTTTATGGTCAAATGTGAGGCTAGTCAAAGATAGTTTCATGAACTGAAAGGGAGATTGACCTCACTCTCCAAGATTTACACTTCCACTGCAGGATGGCTTTGCAGCAGACAGATGCCTCAGGCAAAGCCAGGTTGTGTATTAATGTAGAATGACAAGGTGATTGCATATGCTTCTGTGCAATTGGCAGCATGAATGTAATTATCATACACACAACCTTCGAAGCTAGTAAAACTGTAGTATTTTCCTTTCGCGATGTGGAGGTATTACTTATATGGAGTGCCAGAGGATTTTTACTATCATACTTATAAGACTGCTTACTGCTGGTATGAACCGAACATGAGACAGAGGAGATGGATTGAACTCGATCAAGGATTATGAACGTATTTATCAATATCATCCGGAAAGGCGAACGTGCAGTGTATGCTCTAGTAGAGACCCATGAGTTCCCTATCACTCGAGAGTCGTGGCATCTTCCTGACCTATAGAATTGGAGGTCCTCTGGGTGAGATCGAATTGAAAGATTTTAGTGAGTACTATGAAGCCACATTTCATGTAAGGTCCTCAGATGATAGACATGATTAGAGAGTTTTATCTCGTGATCCGCGATAGTGAAGCCGAGAGGTGAAGTTGACAACGAGGGGATTTGTCATCGAGAGAGGACGTACCACATGGCTGGGCGGGGACGAGGTTATGTGTATCTGCGAATGTAGGTGATGTGGAGAGAGCTATGGAGGAAGCCCATTCCTCCGCTTATGCTATGCATCCGGAAGCAAAGATGTATCATACCCTAAAGGAACACTACCGATGGAGTTTGCATACACAACAGCCATCGCCAAGATTGTATGGCCCTTATGAGGCTCTTATGGACGGAAATGCTCTAACTCCAAACGTTGGGATGAGGTAGGCAAAGGAAATTAGCAGGTCCGAAATTGTCCAAGTGACTTCAGATAAGATCAAAGTTATAAGGGATAGATCGAAAATTGAACAAAACCGATTAAAAGTTATGCGGACACCGCCGTAGGGACCTAGAGCCTGAGGTAGGGGATATGGTATTTTGGAGGATTTCCCTATGGCGCATACTAAGATTCGGGAACGTGGAAATGAGTCCACTCGTGATATTGGACCATACAGGATTGTTGAAAGGATTGGGGAGGTGGCATACTCCATTGAGTTGCTATCTCACCACTCTAGATTCACGCGTTTTCCATGTTTCTATGCTCCCAAGTACATATCACTAGACCCTTCCACATGTATCGACAGAGCAACCAAAGGGAAATGCAGGAAAATTTGACATACGAAGAGGAACTACAGTAGATCCTCGACTGGGCCGAGAGGGCAAGTTCCGCAACAAGACTATTCCACGTGGTGTGAAGGTATTATGGAGGAGTCATACTAAAGAGAGGGAAGCTTGGCAATGGAGGAGGAGTGATGAAGAGGCATTATTCCCATCTCTTTGATGCAAAGTATCAGTTTTGAATTCTCGAGGACGAAATTTTTATAAGGAGGTGATTGTAAACCTCAACCCGATTGAATGTTATAATAGAGGAGCTTTGAACTGATTAGAGGTCCAAATTGATAGAAACAAGGGTGGCTAGAATCTTAACGCTCCGATGTCAATATTCGGGCATGAAGTGAATTTTTAAAATTGTAATCTGGGCCCATGAATAGTGGATTTTTCTTCTTATATCCGGATGGAGGGGTTTGTAAAGAATTTTAAGAGCCCCCAGCCTATGACTTTGAAACCGATATTTAGAAGAGAAATTAAAAGATTTAAGTGAATAGTGATTTCGATCAAATTGAGCCTGCACGAGATATTTCAAAATTAATAAAATAAAATGTCCGAAATAATCATAGAGTCTAACGAAACTGAAACGGAGTGAAACGGAGTCCGTTTGGATAGTTTTCAGGCGATCCGAACGTAATTTGGATAATAATACGCTATTGTCCGGATTTCCGATTTTAATGATTTTAAATCCGATTTCGGTGATTTCAGAGCCTAGAATCCAATGTGAAGGATTTAATTAGAATATTTCATGTCAATTTGAAGTTTAGATTATAGAATATTTCTTTGACATTTAATCGTGTATAAAAGCAAAGATAAGGTGAAACTCGAGATAAAATCAAGTATAAGGGAGATATTTTCAGAGAGCCAATCAAACCTTCTAATGGCTAAGTTATGATTAAAATATTAATAGGTTAATGGATTTGTGATTAATTGATCGGACCAATGACAAGGTGAGGCAGGGTCACTCACCAACCAATGATTCTTTCAGCCTGCGCACTGGCAAAATCTGTGGCCAAAATATAAATTCGCCGAACAAAAGCTTACTAAAAGAGAGAGCTGTCCATATGAGAGAAAAGAGGCGTAAAGAGAAAGAGAGGAAAGAAAAGAGAGGGAAGGAGAAACCGTGCGAGGCTGGCGCGAGCAAAGGGAGGTGATTTTTCTTCTCCTTCAAGCTTCCAAGTGCTTCACAAGTGGTAGCAAGGAGAGGAGCCAAGGAACCAAGAACAAAGAAGTTTTTAATGGTGGGAAAGTTAGGGTTTGATGTTTTTCATGTCTAATGGTTCGTGAATTTTCGTATGGGATGTTAAATTGGTGGTAATGGTGTTGAATGATATGATTTTATATCAATTGAGAAAGAAATGGATTAGGTTAGGCTTTGAAAAATAAAGTGAGTGAATCTGTTAGGGTTTGATGTTTTTCTATATCTAATGTCTTGACTTTTTGGTATGGATGTTAAATTGGTGGTATTTAAGGTTGAATGATGCCATTTTGATATCAATTGAGAAGGAAATGGATTAGGTTAGTTTTGAAAAAGAAAGTGAGGGAATCAGGATTTATAGTGAATTTTGTGTGATATGTTGAAATTGGTTAGGCATTAGTGAAATTGAGTATAAGGCATTAGATCGGAGTGTTTAGAGTGGAAAAAAAGTGAAGAAAAACACATTCGTCAGTCTTTCCGGCACATTCCAGACAGAAATGCCTGTCTGCTTTTGACTAGCTGATTTTTACAGGCACCCTGTTTGGCTGCAGATCCGATTTGAGTGATTCAAGTCCCTGGCAGACTTCAAGTAGAACCAAACATCCTGAAATAGAATCCCTCGAATTTGATTCTATGTGGCCCAAAAATTTGCTCGCAAGTAGGGCCATGTGCAAGCCAAATTCGTCTGGGCTAACATGACAAATTCCTATTTGTTTCGACGAAGTGAGTTTCCCCGTGCTCCAATTTGGTGATTCCAATTGGAGAAGAACCCTTAAAGACCTTACAAGGTTTCAAAAGAGTATAAAGAACCAGTGTCAAATATGGAGTTAAGACATTTGGAAAATGGGTATTTCAAAAAGTCCCTATGTAAAATCCAGAAATGACTCAGTTTGCATGAAAATGCCATAACTTGAATTTGATGAGTTTAATTGAATGATTCCAATTTCTAAGTGCAATTGGGGCCATAGAGAAAAAAAGGGGGGATTTAAATTGAGGGCATTGTTGTCATTTTGTAAAGCAAAGGGGTATTTTAATATTTTTAATTTCGCTTTGAAGTGTGGTTCAATGCGGGATTAAAGGAATGATGAAGTTGAGTGAAAATGAGTGTGTATGGTGGATCTAATGGTTAACGCATTAGCTGCGCTTCGGTATGTTAAATGACATTCTGATCGTGAAGCTTTAAAAGCTGATCGAAGCAAGTGAACGGAGTGTAAAAAAATGATATTTTACCAATTGAGTTATAAAAGTGCATGGTTTTAATGTACCATTGAAATGTTTAAGGGCAATGATTTCATAAAGGTGAAGACATGTGGAAGGCTATTTTAATGCATGTGGTGTTTTATCTTTGCATCAATATATGATTATGTTAAATTATATATGTATGCATGTGTTAAGGCATTATGGACGCTTAAAATGTAGTTAATTTTATATGTATATATATATATATATATATATATATATATATATATATATATATATATATATATATATATATATATATATATATATGGGTTTTAATGATAAAGTAAAGGTTTTAAAATGGATTTATAAAATGTATTTGAAGAAAGGTTTTACTGATGGTGGTTACCCTAACCCCATATGACCTAAGGGGGACTGATATCGGTCGAGGTACCTTAAGCGCAAGGATTTAGGGTAAAGAGTAGTTAATAACCGAGGAGGAAATGAGTGTTTGAGTAATATCCCCATGACGTGATAAGGTGTTATGACTGAACCCATGCAAAGCGTGAGTTTCTCCGCAAATGTAGTGGTTATGACTGAATGTGATTGTCCTCACCGCGCATTCGAAACTGCTCGTGTTTATTCTCCGGGTCCCATCGTAAAGAAAGAAAGAAAGAAAGAAAGAAAGAAAATTTAAGGTATAAATGGATTTTTAAATGTATAAGTATAAAGGCTTTGATATATAATTAAAATGTTATCTTAATGAAAATGTACACCACCGGGTCTTTTAGCTCATTCTTTTCCATATGTTTCAAAAAACATTTTCAGACCTGACAGTGCGCCAGAGTACCTCCGCGTAGTGAGTCGAAAGGCCATCGAGGAGACGACGCATGTGAATCGTGATTGGTATAAATAGTTTGCATATTTTATATGTCAAATAATTTGTCATGCATATATGCATATATGGATATATTTTGAAAAAGGAACTACTAGGCGGCGGCTTAAGTCCTACTAAGCCTAAATTCCTTTTATAAAATCAAATGGAATTGAAAGAAGTTTTGAATGTTTTGAGGATTGAAAGAATAAATGTATATGGTATATATATTGTGTTGATTGAGTTGTGGTGAGGAGTCCTAAAGCGGTGAAAGTGGAAGATTAGAAGTGTTTTAAATGCTTATGTAGGTATTTGTAAATTTTGGGAAAATCAGAGCTTGAGGAAACTCGGCGATTTTGAAAAATCTAAGTGTTTGAAAAAAAAGAAAAAAAAATTGCAGCTTAAGCTTCCGCATTATTTTCTAAAGATATGTAAAGGATTGTAAAGGGGTTCGCTCCATGGATTTTAATTGATAGTTTTGAGAAAAAGTTCTATATCCATTGGAGTGCCGGGAGGTCCCCTCGGGTTCATGAGGTTAATCCAGGTCGGGATCCTTCAAGTAAAGTCATGGAAGAATTTCTAAGTTAGGGGTTTCAGCATGGTAAAATTAGGATATTTAAGTTGCATTTGATTTATGAAATGTATTAAGGAAAGGAAAATATTAAGAAAAAATATGTTTTCATGTTTTGTTGTCTTATGAAAAATCTCAAAGAAAATTATATATAAATAAATCATTTAAAAACTTATATATTTTAAAATTGTTTAATCTTTATATAGATGAATTAAAATAAATAAAATAAGTTTGAAGCAACAAATAAAAATTATATATTGAATTTAACTCTACTTTTATTTTTCATCATTTTTTCTTTCCTTCTACTTTTCTTCTTTATTTTATTTCCTTATATTTCCCCTTAAAATTTCTAAGAATCAAATATAGCCTAGAATGCAAAAGAGAAAATAAAAGGTATTATCTTAATAGTCTTTTATTCGAATATCTTACACTGCCTATACTATACTTGTTTTGCACTCATAATAGATGTTGATGATGCCTTTTTTCAACCGGAACTGGGCTGGAGCGTGTGGGGGTCACTGGGTTGGACCTGGATCGTTCGTGGGCTGGGATGCAGGCGTTTGGATTGTCTAGGTCAAAGTAGGATCATGTGGAGGGTCTCTGATTCGGGCTGGCCGACGCACTCCTCTCGTAAGCAACAAAGAGAGCGGTCGGCGAGGGCTGTGCCCGTAGCCGCTCCGATGCTTAAGCCGCTTCGAGAGAAAAAAAGATACGCTTAGAGGGCGCGAATGTGTCGACGCACCTTCACCGACGGGGTGGACTCAGATTATAGTGTATGTCCCACCAAATGTGATGGTGATTGTGGATCAGATCCCATCGGATGGAATATTTCTTATTTCGCGATATCTGATTTGGCATGATATAGAAAGAACCCGCTTATTTGAGATAATCCTCCTTCCTTATCGGGGGAGATCCAACCTACGATGACTGCTATTATTTTCCTTCCTTACTGGTAAGATTTGGCCTGACCTAAGAATATAATATATAGTTAAGGGTTATTCTATTCTCTGTACCTATGGGAGTCTTCCCATTATTGCCCTAGGCCAATCTTGGTTTAGTTTGCGGATCATGGGCTGCTAAGACTATCCTCTGCTTGCACTGGCCCTCAACCCGTCACCGTCGGGCTAACAACCGAATACTCAAGCGGGCACGCCCAACTATCCGGCCTTCGCCTCTTTAGCCTAGCGGCGGGCCTCGCGCATCTATTTTTCAAACCCTACGCCCCTTCGCAGACATTGGAGTGGGCAAGGGTCGAATTTTCTCAGACGCACATGGCTTTTAATCTGTTCAAACTGGTTAGCTCGAGGCCTGTCGGCCATATATCTTGCGGGTAATGATGGCCCTTAGGTTTTCGTGCTCATTTTTCCCATTCCTTCCAAGCTTTCCTTCGCTTTTTGTGGATATCTTTCATCTGGTTCGTTTGCTCCCTGACCCTTTCTTTCTTAACCTTCTGTTCGCGCCTGTTTGTGCAGCCTTTCTTCGCTGTATCTCTGGGTCCGTTGTGTTTAGGATTTCATTTCTGGGCTTTCTTTCGACGGGTACGACGTAAACGCTAGGGTTTAACCGATTGGCTTTATTTCTTGTCGCTCCTCCACATGAGTCCGGTCGCTTATGGATTGGTGGTGATTCTCCTGGCCGCGCATTGGGTGACTAGAGCGTTGTCGACCGGCCTCTACCGCGGCCGAACTCCGAGAGATGTTTCGGCGCCCCTTCCCTAGACACGCTGGGTATGGAGAAAGATCTAATGAACATCCCAAGATCCTGATTATCTTAACTCACACTGATATAACCCAACTGGTGGTGAATCAGTCCTCACAATACTACTAATGCCACACCTTTGACGCCTGTGGTCTGATGTTTCACTTACTTAGTCTGTCTGCAAATGAAGGCTTCTTCAGTCTTATGAATGGAGCTGTCTGCGTCTTTAATCTCCCATGGTATGGCTCATGAATATTCACTGTCCACTTCCAACTGGTTACAACGGTTTGGGGGTATTTAATGCTACTGTCTTCTTAGATGCAAAGACTCGGTCCCAGCGCTGAGTTTCTGGCTTTTATCTTTTACCCAAGATACCACCAGGCTCTTATTTTCTGTATCCTGGACTCCACTTCCTACTCCTCTTCTCAGCAGGCTCAATGTCTTGTTATATCGTTTTAATACACTTCATGTGATATACACTGGCGCTCCATCAACAACTCTAACTCCAGAAGTGTCTCTGTGGTCATTTTATATGACTTGTGCGAGGTTACCTAATATTTCCTAACTACTTGTCCTTCGCTTTCCCTGTGTGCTCTGACTGATCCCAATAAGATGATGTCAGAGTGTTGGGATTTGCTTCACGCTCGCCGCCCTACGCCGGCCATCAAACGGCGATTGCCGTCCCGACCGGTGCCCGCTCGTGGCCGCCGCTTTCGAGGCCCTCACCTCCTCCTCCCCAAGAAAGTCTCTCCCGCTTGGCCTTCGCAGCCTACCCCACCCGGAGAGGTTTTGGCCTACACCGAGGCATTATCCCTGAAGCCCCGAGGGGTGAAGCGTAAAAATCTAAGCCACTGATAAAGATAGGCCGGCCAGCCAAGGTTCCAAGATCGGGGTATCTTCGCCTTCTCACCGTTCCTCGCTCAAAATTCGAGCTGTGCATGTTATGTGGGCTCTATAGCTTTGTCACGCCCCCCACCACGCTCCGTCATAAGGTGAAAAATCTCAGGATCCACTCAATAAATACGCTGGGCTGCGCCATCATCGTTCGAATCCGCCGACGGAGAGCGTCAGTCGCCACGGCTAAGGGGGTTGAAGAAGAAGGCCCTAATCAAAACCAATGAGATGGGACTCTGCTTCTTAATGCCGAGTCATAGCAGCGCATTATCGCCCATTCCGAGGATTCGACCGGGAGGTCGAAAGCTGCCGTCATCGACGTGCTCGCTCGTCTCTAAGGTGTTACCCTGCAAGTCCCTCGCGTCGCCGCGCCTATCTCCATTAACTCGCAGAGATGTTGACCCATGCCTGATGCCGTGCAGCCACTCATTTGAAGGGTCTGGCCGAGAAGGCCAAACTAAATGAAAAGCATGTGAAACGCCTGATACAAGGCGCGCCATCTGAGCTGACCGAGCTTAAGCAAGGACGAGCGCGAGCGATATTGAAGAGTAGAGAGGTTTAACCATCAGCACACAAGGTCAATGCCCATGAGTGTGAGAGGACGAAGTTCTAGTAGCTCCATGGGCTACTGAGGGCGAGTCAGAGGTCATGGCTATTATGGTGCACAAGACGCACTTTAGCCGAGACCTTGATGTGGCAGAACCGGCCCAAGATATCAAACGGGGTTAGGAAGGAACTGATCCATCCCGGTGAGCCATGAGTCCTGGTGGAGAGCTATGTGCAATAATATGAATCGCGACAAGCTTCAAGGCAGCCTAGACGTGGGCTCAAGGCCGTGCTTCCAGGCCAAGACGCTAGAGGTAAATGTCGAGGCCCTGAGCTGTGTTTACGGAGCGGGCAAAGGAGGAGTGTCACTGATTGCATGGGGATCTTCACGCAGATTCTTTCTTATACTCGGGAGGACGGTTATCTGGCAGACGAGATCTGCCGCCGCTGGGCTTCTGGTCATTTCGCCATAAGGCAATTAATGCTCAGGCAGATTTGTACTCAACTTCGATCTCCTAGTGACGAGGAGGCAGAGGAATCTTTTTCCGCAAATTATTCTCAAGATCCTGCACTCACAAGTTCGACTTCCCTCTTCTCCGTCTCATTCGCCCGCCGACGCTTAAACTCCTTGTACTCGCCACCCGATTCCTCGACTTCACACTCTCTTCCTTCTTCTCATGTATACTTCAATTATTACTGGCCCTGAGCCCGAGACATATGTGGCTTCTAATTTCAATAATATTCATTCTTTTTTTTTTTTTTTACATATGTTGCTCAGGTCTCCGCCATTCCGCGCTTCCCTTTGGAATCACTGAACAGAGCTTGATTGAGCAAACGAGTCAACCACGGGCGAGCTACGCGGCCATTATGCCGAGCCGAGACGAGCTCTTATGTCACCTGGCGTGTGTAGAATGGTGAGGTCGTCAAAATGAGCGTGTAGGCCTTTGTCTGCTGAGTGGCGATGATTCCTTGGGCTGCGTGACTTGTTTTTGATGGAACTCGTCAATTAGAACGGCTGACCTCCATTAGTCGATTCGCCTAAGTTGAGTCGATTCCTAGCGTATGTCCCGTCTGCAGAGGTCGCCAATGCGACAGTGTGAGCTCGCCAATGTGAATTCGCTTTGAGCAGGAGCTTCGTCCGAGTGAACTGAGAGGAAGAGCTCGTCTGAGTGAATAGTTGAGTGGAGCTCGTCCGAGTGAACCGGCCGGGAAGAAATCGTATGAATAGTCGAGTAGACTCGGTCCGAGTGAACTCGAGAGGAAGAGCTCACGAGGAATAGTTGAGTGGAGCTCAGTCCGAGTGAACTGATAGGGAAGAGCCTGCCGATTGAATAGTTGAGAGAGCTCGTCTCGAGGAACTGAGAAGGGAAGAGCTCACCGTAGGAATAGCCGTAGAGCTCGGTCCGAGGAACTGATGGGAAGAGCTCGTCAGAGTGAACAGTTGAGCAGAGCTCGTCCAAGTGAACTGATGGGAAGAGCCTGCTAGAGTAATAGTCAGGTGCAGAGGCCTGGCCCGAGTGAACTCCGATGGGAAGAGCCTCGTGAGTGAATAGTTGAGCTGAGTCGTCCAGAACCGATGGGAAGAGCTCAGAGTAATGGTTGTGTAGAGCCTGGGCCCAAGAACCGATGGGAAGAGCTCGCCAGAGTGAATAGTTGTGAGCCGCCGAGTAGAATCATGGGTGAGCTCACAATGTGAATTGTCGGTGGAGTCAGCCCGAGGAACTGATGGGAAGAGCTCGTCAGAGTGAATAGTTGAATAGAGCTTGCCCGAGTGGAACTGGATGGGAAAAGCTCGCCGGGAGTGAATAGTTGGGGTAGAGCTCGGGCCCGAGGGAACTGGCGGGGAAGAGCTCGCTGGGAGTGAATAGTCGGGTAGAGTCGGGCCCGGGAGGAATCAATGGGAAGAGCTCGCCGCAGTGAATAGAAGGTCACAGAGCTCAGCCCTAAGTGAACTCATGGGAAGAGCCTGGCCGAGTGAATAGTTGAGCAGAGCTTCGTCCTGATGAACTCCGATGGGAAGAGCCTCGAGTGAATAGTCGAGCAGAGTCATCCATGAATCATGGGAAGAGCCTGGCCGCAGTGAATAGTTCGCAGAGCTCGTCCGGTGAACTGATGGGAAGAGCTCGCCAGAGTGAATAGTTGCAGAGCCTGGCCCGAAAGTGAATCGACGGGAAGAGCTCGGCCAATGTGAATTGTCGAGTGGCAATGTAGCTTGAGCCGGCTCGACTCCCGAGGCAAACGCGCCCGCCGGAGTAGGCGAGCTCATCACTTACGCTGCTCCAAATTCGAAAGTGGCGCGGTAGCCGAGTGCGGCAATGTAGCCCGAAATGGGTCCGACTCTTAAGGGGCCAGGTGGCCTGCGCGAGTAGGTGAGCTCACAATGGTGGCGCTCCAACCGAAAGTGGCGTCAGAGCCGAGTGGCAATGCGTACCGAATGGTCTCACTTCAGGCAACGCCCGCGGCGAGCAGTGAGCTCACACCGGTGGCGTTCCAGCCGAAAGGGCGCAGGTTTTGTGCGGCAACGTAGCCCGAATGGGTTTGACTCCCGAGGCAAATGGCCTCGTGGCGGAGTAGGTGAACTCGTCAATGGTGGCGTCTGTCGGCGCGCGCCAGACTTGAGCGGCGCCAGAGTCGGCGGTAATGTACCGAGCTGGTCTCGACTCCCGAGGCGCATACCAGGCGGAGTAGGTGAGCTCGTCAATGAGATGCCCAAATTGAGTGGCGATGTAGCCGAGTGGCAACAATGTAGCCCCGAGGCCGGTCCGACCCCCCGAGGCAAGCCAGGGTCAGGCGAAAGAAAGGAAACTGGCCACTACGCGCTCCACCTGAGGGCGATACCCGAAAGTGGCAATGTACGCTGAGCCGGGTCCTGACTCCCGAGGCGCCGCGGGCCTCGTGGCGGAGTAGGTGAGCTCGCCAATGGTATGCCCGCCCGAAAGTGGCAATGTAGCTCGAGCCGGTCCGTACCCCCGGGAGGCAAATGCGGGTCTGCGGCGGAGTAGGTGAGCCTGTCAATGGTGGCGTTCCTCCACCTACTGACTCGCTCTCGTGCAGAAGCCGATTCCTAGCCGTCTGCCTATGCTGACCGGGCTGAGTGCTTCGCCCTTATTTGTATGCCGAATTCTATTCCCAAGCGTAGGGAATTACAAATTTGTCTAGCATTGTAATACCGTGGGATCCATTGTGTCATCTCCACAGGAGGGTATAATTTTATCGACCAACAGGAGCTTATTCTCCAATATGGGTGTGATTTAAAAGAGAATCGTAAGGTCGCTGGGCTGTCGAATCAATGGGTTGATCGGGTTTGAATGTTTTAAAATAGAAAGACAATTGCTGGGATTTTTAGGGTTCCACTCACTCCCGATCGTGTAAGTCCTAATTCTTATTTTATAAACTCATCTAGGAACCATCGATAAACGGTCTTGATGGAAGATTTATCTTAAATGCTCTTTGAAAATAAAGATGATCGAGTAATACTAAACACTTGTTCTCAATTAATACTTCGAACCCTTAGCTTGCATTCATGACTCGCCAACGTGTACCGAGGATATCTCGCTAACACATTGTCAAGAATATGCCCAACTAAGGATTTACAACTCTTCCCGCATAAGTGATTAATATTACACAATCCATCAAGATCAAAAGAGGAATTTAGGGACTATACCTTAATCAGGGTGAGTTTCCCCCGTGGATTCCCAACAGTAGGGGTTTAGAACTCCATAAAACTTATAAGAACAATTATAATTAAAGAGCGATTAATCATAAAAACAGTACCTTTTGGAAATCAGAATTCACTTATAAAACTGAGAAGGATGAATAAGAGATATTAGGATTTAAAGCAAGATAAGTATTTCACGGAAGATTACAAACGCCAATCTAAAACGTCCAATAGAAAAGAAATCTTAAAACTGGATCTACAAGTTCCCACTAAAAATGGAGAGAAACTCTTCTCCTTCAAAACCTAAACCCTAGAAGTCAAAAGTTCTGCCTATTACTTGTGTCCTCTTTGCTTTTATATCCCTTCAATGTGATTTTCCCATTTTGGTTCGTGACAAGAGTGCCCTCGTGGGATCAGGTTCTCGGACAATCGCAATTTCCATGCGGTTGTGCTGGGGTACATGTTAAGTTGTGCGGAGTGCGATTTCCTCCTTAATTGGTTTTTCAAGCGAGTTGTCTTGAGTCTGAGTTTAAGTTGTCTGTACAATATGTCCCCTTGCCACTTTTCCATTAAGTATCTGGTACAACTTCAAGTTGTCTTAGGCACAATAATCACTTGGTGCTTTCTTTGCTTTCTTTGGAGTTCGAGACTTCGGTCGATTATTTCACCCCATCCATAGTGCTTCATATTGGCTTCCGGACACCTCCTTGTGCACTTCGTTTTAAACACAGAAAGACACACTGAGTCTAAAAACAGAAGAAATTAGAAGTACTGTTCTTATACCAAATGTGGGTAAATTGGCAACCTTAGATGTGCTCAATTCTATTGTAATTATCCTTTCTGAATGTGTATTCATCACACTGACTGCATCTTGTAGTCTAAGCAAGATTTAGATGAGAACTTTACCGCTGGGTATGTGAATCTCAACAAAACCGGTATAGTCAAACTTTTTTAAAGAATCTCAAAATAGCAATTATGGAGTAAAATGTGCACCCACTTTAGTAATATAGGCACTGACTCATTTAAACTAACCACATTCTTACCTGATGAACATCATAGGGTGACACGAGGGTGGTTATTCAAATATCGATTATAGACTTTAAGACATGTAAGATGATCATGCAAGCGATGTTGCAGTGATCGATGTAAGGTAAGCAATCATATAACATAGAACACGCTAACCATCATGCATAATGTCAAAGGAGCGACAAACATAAGTAGAATCAAAAGAGGTCTTAAAAGTTTGTAATAATGAGTGGGCTAGAAGCAGAAAAGAAAGGTAAAAGATCAAAGCGAGATTGTTGGCATAGCTGTGGCTAAGGTCTACTACCCGGTTGCCAACACCACCCTAGTCTAACCTAACACAACTATGCAGCGTCGTCCTCATCCTCACCAGAAGAGAATGCGTCCTGATCTGCAGATCATCTAATTCTTACGAATCTCCCTGCAACTCTGGGAGAAGTAGCATCGCCAATAAGCTGGCTCTCCCTGAAAAATGTGGCTCTCAAGCCTCGAAAGACGTCGATCCAGTACATACTGCTGAAATACACTTGAACCACCCCTTGATCGCTCTCCATCCTCTTCAAAGGCGATGTCTTTCTAGATGGTCTTGGGGTGTTTTGTGGATGAAGTGGTCCGGGGAGGAATAGAAACCTTGGTGAGAAATTTGAGGTCTAGTGGATCTTTGCCTTGCTCTTGGCCTCGAGTCTTATTTGTGATCATTGACTTAGGTGGACCCTCTGTTCTTTAAGCGTTCCCTCATCCGCTTCTTCCATACTAGTCTAGTGAAGGGAATGGAATATCTTGGGTTGCTCAGCGAATATTCTGAGAAATCTCATTGCGCACCATATGACTAATGCATAGTCAATCCCGACTTCAGTCATAACCTCGTCCTGTGAATACGTTCTTATGCATTTGGGGGATTTTCATTACCCATATGCTTTCGATCTATTGTGAATGATCTTGTTCATCGGGCGTGATACGGTTTGAGCTTTCGGGAAATTCTTTTTCCGCAAATCCACTTTCGTAGGCACAGGCGGGTGCACATAACCTCAGTGAATGGCCCGGGCATCGAAGTGTACGGTGGATATGGTCGGTCAGGCGTCGAGGCGAATATGATGTAAGGCATGTGCTGTCAGTCGGGGTGACACGAAGAATTTGTTTCCCATCGAAGTTTCCAATACCGGTGTCAAACATTGATTTTCCTTCAAAGTTGGTGTAGAGACTCAGAGACTGCGAAGGTAGTGTCATGAACCTCGGTGTGCACGAAGTGCATATTCTGGATAATTTCACGATGGGATGAGAATATAGACGTTTCCAAATTGAACACCCTCACGATTGGAAATCCTGTTTTCCATTGAGGCGGGTCCATTTTCGTGCTCTCCCTCGGAATCTTAGTAGGCAGCTACATTTTCTTCATCATCAGCGTCGAGCCGATTCTCGCTAGAAGAGGATGCAATTCGTTTCCTTGCCCTTCTTGGCCAGGTGGGAGGCATCAGTTTTCGCTTCTTCACGGCTTGTTCATGGAGACTAGATGCCTTCCCCTCCCGATATTCTTAAGTGCATGGAAATAGCGATGATATGATAACGACCCATATGACTTTGAAATAAATCATCATATCCCGGCACGCCTCGGCGGCCTTTGGGGCGGCCTGTGCACATCGGATCTTGATCTCTGCCCATATTGACATACACTCCTGACCGGCAATCGCGAATAATATCAACCAAATCCGGTGATAAATAGATCCATGTGGCAGAGAGAAGATCCATGATGCTAGTAGAGAGGTTGTGGGAACACCACTTCGAACGATTACGAGACAATAATGCGAACTAGATGAAACCACTGGCGAGCAAGCGATCTTGGGAATGCTTGAGAGGAAGCAAACGGCTAGAATCTTCTTGTGGGATGCGAAAAGCATATGGAGATATGAAGGCGCCCAAATTTCGGTTTAAAGCCTTTTACGCTAATTCGGAGCCGGTTGTGCCGTGCTGAGTTTAAGTTGTCAAGTGCAACCTCCCCTTGCCACTTTTTGAATAAGTTGTCTGGTACATGTTTAGAATTATGTACATTTAACAACCCTTCTTGTTTTTTGCAAGTTAATGGAATGCCGTGCAATTGTTCCAAACTGATTTTTTTTTTTTTTTTTTTCACTTGGGAATGATAGTGTTAATGTATCTGGCATTTCAATGACCTTTCATCCCGAGTTCTTGCATGTCCCATTTTTCTCTTGTTGATTCCCACAGTAATTTGTATTCATGGACTGGTCCTTGGAATTTTTTCTTGAGGTGCAATCTTCCATAGGGTTACGACTATTCAGCGATTAGGGTTCTAAGGCTCGAATGACTTGGCAGCTTTAGCTCAAAATGGGTGCAGGGATGAGACAATACAAATCCTTGCAGGTATGCAAAGAAATAATGGCCTCTAATCATTTTCCAATTATGCAAGATGTTCCACAAAGACTATGATGCATGAAGTTAACATGAACAGCTAAATTGATGCACAAATGGAAACAATAACAGGCACGATCGGAGAAATTTTTGACCATGAGTTTGTGGTTTGTGCGAGCAGTAAGGTAGGTAGAATGCAAGGAGCAATCCACGAAGAACCTGAGCTTGTTGTGTGTGCTTGTTAAGATGTACATCTGATAAGGTGATGTGAAAGGAAGTGTGAATCAGCGAGTATGTACGGTGCGAGGTAAAATATAATACTCAAAGAAACCGTTTTGAAATTTATTGTGATCATATAGCAGCTGATTCACGTTCAGCCGGTGTACACTACCCCCTTGTGAAACAAGCATTGTCCCCAATGCTCTGAACTAAGGGTACCCCCACAACAGGATAGGAGGAATCACAGAAATAAGAGCCCCATGATTTTTATTTTCGATGTTATTGAAAAGCAAATGAAATAAAGCAAATGAAGTAAAAACAATAAAAATAGAAAACAAGAACAAAAATAAAAGCAAAACTATTTACAACAAATTGAGAATGAGGTTACTTGGAAGGAGAGTTTTGGTAGAGCGGGTCTACCAAGTCCACAGTATGCTCGTGAGGAGAGAAATGTTCAAGGAACGGTTTGAGGCGCTGGCCATTCACCTTGAAGGAGTGTCCATTGTCCGGATTTTCAATCTCCACGGCTCCGTATGGGTAAACCACCTTAACGATGAATGGGCGATCCAATGAGGCGAGCTTTCCGGAAATAGTCTGAAGCGGGGTACATGCAGCGGTACTTTATGATTGGGTTCGAAAGTTTTCCTGGCAATAGATTTGTCATGGAATAGCTTGAGCCGCTCCTTGTAAGTGCAGACTTTCATACGATTCCCTCCTTGATTTCCTCGAGTTCATTTAGGCGCAACTCATATTTGCTTACACCTTGAGTTAGATCAGAATTAAAAGTTCGAATAGCCCAGTAAGCCCGGTGTTCCATCTCTACTGGTAAATGGCAAGCCTTTCCATAAACTAGCCTATAGGGAGACATACCAAGAACAGTTTTAAAGGCAGTACGGTGAGCCCCGAAAGAGCATCGGTAAGACGGGTGACCAATCTTTGCGATTCGAGGACAGCCGTTTTTCCAAATATGTTTTATCTCCCGCACATTAGCTAGCTCGGCTTGACCATTGAGTAAGTGGGTGGTAGGCTGTTGATACTTTATGGGTGACTCCATATTTTTAGATTTTCAAAAAGATCGATTGCAAGTGGAGTCCCACCATCACCTTTAATGATTGCGAGGAGTTCAAAGAGAAAAAATATGTTCCTTTGTAAATTTCAAAACAACCTTGTGGTCATTGGTTCTTGTTGGAATTGCCTGACCGCTGAACCGTAATCAACAGATAATAAAATGTAGAGATAACCACAAGAAGGGGGAAAAGGCCCCATGAAGTCTATACCCCAACAGTCAAAAATTTCAATAATTAGAATTGGGGTAAGAGGCATCATGTTTCGTTTTGTGACCCCTCCTAGTTGCTGGCACCGAGTACAAGTTTTGCAAAAATCAAAGCAATCTTTAAATAAGGTGGGCGATGAGCCAGCTTCTTGAAAATCTTGTCTGCTGTTTTTCGGGCGGAGAAATGTCCTCCACAGGCCAGTGACAAAGTTAAAATCTAATGCTCATCATTAGGCACACATCTTCTCATTATTTGATGCAGACCAGTATTTAAATAGATAAGGATCATCAAATAGTATTTCTTAATATCTGTAAAAGAATTTTCTCTTTTTGTTGAGAAGCCCATTGAGAGTGGAATGGCCGGTTACTAGGTAATTCTGGCATCGACATACGGGCAATGAACAAGAGCATAGAGTTGCTCATCCGGAAAACTATCACCTCTGGGTATGCCATGAGAGTTGGAATCTGGAACTAATCGAGATAAATGGTCAGCGACCACGTTCTCAACCCCCTTTTTATCTTTAATGGTCAAATTGAATTCTTGACATAGTAAAATCCACCTAGTTAGCAGGGTTTTGTGTCTGTTTAGAGAGCAAGTAGCTAAGGCGCATGATACGTAAAGATGGTTACGAGGGGAACTGACAATATATGACCTAAATTTTTTCACAAACGAAAACTGACAGCTAGAAACTCCTTTTACGTGGTTGTGTGAATTGGCTGTCTTACGAGAGTCTAGTGTCTTCTTGGCATAGTAAATGACAAAAGCCTTTTTGTCTTCCCTGCAATCTAACACAGCCCCTATGGCCTAATCACTAGCATCCTTTATGATCTCAAATGGGAGGTTCGATTAGGAGACGTGATTGGTGGTGACACTAGCATGTTTTGAGCAAGTAAAGCGGTGTCACGAAGCTTGTGACCATGTGAAAGGACATCTTTAGCAAAGAAAAGTACATAAATTCGGGCTATAACACTAAAATCTTTTATAAACCTTCTATAAAAACCAGCATGGCTGAGAATGACCTTGTGAACACTAGGAGTAGGGAGGTTGGAAATCGGTTCAACTTTGGCCTTATGTAATTCCATCTTTTTGACACAATGTGGCCCTAAGAAAATTCCTTGTGTTACCATGGCGCATTTTTTCCCAATTTAACACAAGGTTTTCTCTTGACACCTCTCGAACTTTACATAAGTTCTCTAACTGACTCTCGAGCAGTACCAAAAGGCGAAATCATCCATGAAGATTTCAATATGATTTCTATCATCATGAAGATTCCCATCATGCATCGTTGGAAAGTTAAAATTGCATTGCATGATCAAAGACATTTTTCTAAAGGCGAAGGTACCAAAGGGCAAATTGACGTAGTTTTTCTTGATCTTCCAAAGCTATCTCAATTTGATTGTACCCTAAGTACCCATCGAAAACAATACATTCATGTGCCTATGACTCTCTGCAGCATTTGATCGACAAGCGGAAGGGGAAAATGGTCTTTCTGATACCGCATTAAGCTTCCTATAATCTATGCACACTACTCCATCACGAAGTGACACAAGTGGGGAATAGGCTCATTATTTTCATTGTAATACGTGACTCAGGCTTCTTAGGAACTACAGTAATTTAACCCGCTACTATGCGCAATGGGTAAATAACCCTTATCCAAGAGTTTTAAAACTTCCTTCTTCACCACTTCTTTCATTATTGGGTTGTCGTCTACGTGGTTGCCTAAAAGGTTTAACATCCTCTTACAATTCTATGTGTGCGAATCGAGGACTAATTCCCTTAATATCTTGCAATTGTCGGCCCTAAACGATCTGTGGGTTTCAATATTTCCAAAAAGTTGAGTTTCTTAGGTCGAGTCTAGGATGAAGATAAATTCTTGGAAAAGTGTCCTCTCCACTAAGAATGCATATTTGAGATGTGTTGGTAAGGTTTTAGTTCAAGCTTAGGTGGCCTCTCCTCAGAAGGCAATGTCTTATCCTCATTTGGTGGTAAAGGTTCAAATTTAGGTGTCCACCCATTAACTTCAATACATCTTTATGCTTTCGATTAAAGAGTGTAGAAACTGCGGCTCGTGTGGTCACTTATCGCTCCAACTTCGGGTTGACCGACATGACATAAAGTCATCATGAGACATTATCCGGTATTTTTGTACCCGCGGAATCAACCATGTTAATTTCACAAATATCTTCTTCATCTCCCAAATTCCTTTAATAACATTGAAAATATTTAGATTACTTGATCATGTTACCCAACGATAGTGTCGTAGGCCTCCCCTACAATGTATAATGGCATTAGCGGTTGCCAGAATGGTGGGCGAGTGCGGAGCTGAGTTCCTTGATTAGCGACAGGTTAGTGTCAAGCACAACAAAATCCACAGGGAAGTAGAACTTGTCCACTTGTGCAAGCATCCTTCACTATTCCCTAGAATTTTTACACTACGGTCCGCTAGTTGTAGGGTGATATTGGTTGGCTCTAATTCTCCTAGCCCTAAGTCCACGTATACTGAATAAGGCAACAAATTAACACTCGCCCCTAAGTCCACTAAAGCGTGCCCCAACTTTGAATTTCCTACTACTATAGAAATAGTAGGACTTCCTGGGTCTTTATATTTTGGAGAAGCGGGGTTGTTAGAGATTAGGGAAGTAGATTGTTCAGTCATGAATGCCTCCTTGTTGACACCTAATTTCCGTTTTACTGTGCATAAATCCTTCAGAAATTTAGCATAAGATGGAATTTTCTTAATGGCATCCAACAAGGGAATGTTCAGTTTCACCTGCTTGAACAACTCATAAATTTCAGCATGGTTATTCACTTTCTTTGGTGCTCTTAGCCTATGAGGGTATGGGGCTGGAGGGATATGGGTAGCCTTGTCATCCTTTGGTTGATCATCAATATCATTCGTTTCAGGGACATGAGATTTGTCACTGACTCATCCTCTCTAAACAATTCACTTGGAGACTCTTGAGTTGGTTCCTTAGGTTGAATGGTTTGTCAACTACCTTTCCACTTCGGATAGTAGCTGACCTTACTGATGTTCAAGGTACCCTCAATTGGTCTGAACTTCCTACACTATTTGCCCTTGTGGATTTTGAATGGGTTGAGATGGAAGTTTCCCTTTTTCTTGTTGAAGGCTACCTATGGATGAGGTTAACTTGGTTATCTGAGATCTCACATCATTCAGAGCAGTTCGGAGTTCTGTGTTTGTGGATTGTTGGGTTTGTACGAACTGTGTAACTATATCTTCCAGACTTCTCTTATGCGGGGGTTGATATGGTTGTGGTGATGGAGTCCTTGACTCGATGGTAAACCTTGATTAGGGTTCTGAGGAACCCTTGAGGGTGCAATTTGCGAAATGGTGGAATGGGATTTGTAAAGCCATGGTTTTGGTAATGAGGAGTTGTTTAGTTATTTGACCCTCCTTCATTCCTCAACTAAAATTTGGGTGCTTACCCCCATCGAGGATTATATGTTTTCGAATATGGAGGTGAAAGGCTTCCTTTGGTAGTGAGGGCATTAGCTGCTCTATTTGAATTGCACCTTTACTTGAGGAAGGTTTGGGCACTTGATGGTTGAGTCACGTAGGATCATCGCATATAATGCATGGCTCCTCCACTGCAGGTCGATGGAGTCTTAGGGGTATTTGGTACGCTAGTTACCTCATGCACCTTTTCATCTCTATGGCCTCCAGTTTCCTTGTGCAAATTAGCAATTTTGCTTGCAACTCATCATTTTCTCTTAAGTGATGGATTAGCCCCGGCGATCTTGTATGCACTTTAGCGATGTCTGTAGGTGTTAGTCTCCCCGAGTTGAGCATTCTCTGCTATAGTGTCAAAGAGTTGGATTGCTTCTTGCTCTTTTCATAGAACTGCTTTGCATCATGCGGATGTCTTGTTTATTATTCGGGATAATCCTTGATGAAAGTATGCACATATTTGTCCTACATCAATCCATGGTGAGGATAGCATGGAGGAAGTCCTTATATCTTTCCCATCTGTGACAACCGGTTCACCGAGGCTTTTCAAAAAGTTACGAATTGCTCGCATGAGAGCATTAGTACGTGCAGGTGGGAAACATTTGTTGAGGAACTCATTTCGCATATTTTCCCATGTAAAGATCGAATTAGGTGCCAAGGAATGAAACCAAATTTTAGCTTTCTCCTTTAAGGCAAAAGGGAATAAAACTAAACAGATTATGTGGAGGGGTGAGCCAGTAGAAAGAAATGCACTGCAAACATCTTCAAAATCTCTCATGAATGAATAAGGGTTCTCAGATTCGAACCCTTGATATACAGGTAAGAGACGGATCATTTATGACTTCATTAGAAATTGAGTGGCCTCTTGGGAAGATGAATGTAGTCACTTTGAGAGTTGCTTAGGATTTCTCTAGGGTTCTTTCCACATTAGGTAAGGAGGCGGGAGACCTACATATTGATTTTGTTGGAAGTTAACATTCCCCCATCCTACTCTGGGTTGCTCTTTGGGAGTGTAGCTTCTACTTTCAGGTGTTGTGGAGGTTCATTGAGGTCTTATTGAGTTAACAGGAATCCTTTGAGTATGTTCGTTAAACAGAGGTTGCTGATTACCAGGGTGATCCATTTGAGGTATAATGTTATCTTGAGACAATTGACCTATTATGATTTCCTCAGAATTTCCAGGAGGCACTATTCTTACTAGACGGCGCTGCTCGTTGCGAGCCCAAACTGACATGCACTACACTCTCAGATCCGAGAAATACCACTTAGATTTCTCACTAAAACAAAACAAAATAAAAAGAAAAATGGAGAAGCGTCTGGGATTTGCAATACAGTACAAATTACCTCTAGCTCTCTTCGGATCAACTTGATTAGTCGCCACTCCTAGACAACGACGCCAAAATCTTCGATCCTTATTCGTATCGCAGGAATTCTATTCCTGGCGTAGGAATTACGGTTGTCTAGCATTGTAATACTATGGGGATCCACGAATTCGTCTCCACGAGGGTGGTCTAATTTTATTGACCAATAGAACATTCTCGATAAGGGTGTGATTTAAAAGAGAATTGTAAGGTTGTGTTGGTTGGCGAATGGTTGGTGGTTTGAATGTTTTAAAATAGAAAGGCAAATTCTTTGGGATTTTTAGGGTTCCATTCCTCACGATCGTGTAAGTCCCACCTCTTATTTATAAACTCATCTAGGAACCATTGATAAACGGTCTTTGATGGAAGATTTATCTTTAAATGCTCTTTGAAAAATAAAAGATGATCGAGTAATACTAAACACTTGTTTACTCAATTATCTGAACCCTTAAGCTTGCATTCATGATCAAGCACAACGTGTCACCAGGGATATCTCGTTAACACGTTGTCAAGAATATACTTGACTAAGGATTTACAACTCTTCTGCACAAGTGATTAATATTACACAATCCATTGAAGATCAAAAGAGGAATTTAGGGACTATACCTTAATCAGGGTGAGTTTCCCCCGTGGATTCCCAGCAGTAGGGGTTTAGAACTCCATAAAACTTATAAGAACAATTATAATTAAAGAGCGATTAATCATAAAAAGCAATTACCTTTGGAAATCGGGAATTCACTTATAAAGCGAGAAGGATGAATAAGAGATATTAGGATTTAAAAGCAAGATAGTATTCTATTTGAAAGATTCTGGCAGCTGAATCTAAAGCGTCCCGATAGAAAGAAATCTTAAATGCGGATCTACAAGTTCCCACTCTCGAATGGAGAGAAAACTCTTCTCCTTTCCAAAACCTAAATACAGAAGTCAAGGCTGCCTATTACTTGTGTCCTCTTGCTTTTATATCCCCTTCAATGTGATTTTCCCATTTTGGTTCGTTGTAGGGTGTGCCCTCGCGTGCGGATCGAGTTCTCGGACAAATCCGAATTTCCATGCGGGTTAATGCTAGGTACATGTTTAGAAGTTGTCTGGAACACAGTTTCCACCAACTGTTGGTTTTCAAGCAAGTTGTCTGGAATTACGAGTTTAAGTTGTCTTAGGTACAATAGTAATCAACGGTGCTTTCTTTGCTTTCTTTGGAGTTCGAGACTTAGTCGATTGTTCTTATCCATAGTGCTTCATATTGGCTTCCCGACATACATCCTTGTGCTAACTACGTTTAAACCACAGAAAGACACACGCAGTCTAAAACGAAGAAATTAGAAGTACTATTCTTATACCAACGTGGGTAAATTATGACAGATGTGTGCTTTCGATTCTCACGTAATTATCCTCGATGTGTATTCATCACCGAGCTTGTCAACGCGAACTATTAAGAGGCTCGTCCTCATGTGAGCTTCTTTGGGAAGCTCGTTGAGTACGAATTGATGGAAGAGCTTATCAAAGTGGTATTTGAGAAGCCGGTGACTGTGGCTACCAGTAGTTGAAGAGTTTGATATCTTTGAAATGCTTACGTGTTCTTTGGTTAATTTTCAATTCTTGGAAAGAGGCGAGCGTTTTTAATGCGGATTTATGGAGAATTTGGAA
Organism: Tetrastigma voinierianum; assembly: GCA_016808115.1. NCBI lineage: Eukaryota > Viridiplantae > Streptophyta > Magnoliopsida > Vitales > Vitaceae > Tetrastigma > Tetrastigma voinierianum. The sequence continues at coordinate 77,731 of JAEQBH010001119.1, forward strand.
CGATTGCATGAATTTTCGAGTGCTTTGATCTTCTTATAAATAGTGGTTTCATTGTTGTGAGGCTTGTCCCTTTTATATTTTGTTTCCCTGATGCACAACTGAAATATGCGTGAGATGAAGAGTCGAAGTTTGATCATCTTCGCCGGAGATCCTTATGAAGATTTGGGGTCAGCGCTACTGTTCTTCTACATGTGGGAGTTGTGTTTTTCCCTAGTCTCCCCTTTATGGGAGTCATGTTATTCCCTAGCTTCGTGCTAGGGAATGCGTCCGGAGAGGGCGGTGCATCTCTTGCACTGCTCTCTCTGTTTTTTATTCTTCTTTTTCCTCCTCTTTTCTCCTTCTACTCCTCTCTTTTCTCCCTCTCCTTTTCTCTTTTCTCCCTCTCCTCCTTTCTTTTCTCCTTCTCCTCCTTTCTTTTCTCCCTCTCCTCTTTTCTTTTCTCCCTTCTCCTTCTTCTTCTTATTCATTTCTTTTTTTTTTTTTTTTCATAAACTCCTTCCATCCCTTTTCTTCTTCTCCAGCTTTTCATTCTGTCTTTCTCCTTTGTCTCCCTTTGCTTTTCCTCCTCTTTTTTTTTTTGGTTTTCGAGGGAACTGCTTGTACTAAGCACTTTTGAATGTGTCGGGAACACCAGGATGTAGCGATTGTAGCGAATGTAGCTGTGAAATAAAGAATAACTTTTCCTTTATGTCTATGAATCTTCTTCTTGTGCCTTTTGTTTCTTACATATATGAGCTGTTTGAGATGCAACAAATTATCAATAGGCAGCTTCATTTGTCATAAGATCCAGATAAAGGCATTATTTAACATTCTAAGCGATGCTTCTTTGGTAAAAGCGGCGGTGTTAGCATTCCATGTATGCATAGATTTTCCTTCTTACGTTTTGAGTTCATAATTGCACAGTCGCGACTCGGGATATGATGTAAGGACCTTCCCAGTTGAGGCCTAGTTTTCCATGCGTTGGATTCTTCCTCGCTGGCAGGAGCTTCTTTAAGACTCAGTCGCCCGGCATGTAGCTCCACAGGGTTGACTTTTTATTATAGTACCTCAGCATTTTCCTTTGTTCTCTCCGTGCGCCTTTGAACACCTCGCGCTTTTAAATGCAGAGTTACAGGGTTTAGACGAAGGAGCCTCGTCATTATGCTCCTCGATCTTAACTCGATCTGGGAGACTTTGTTCCAACCTCACGCGGGGGCTCTGGCCTCAGTGCCAAAGGCTAGGCAAACGGGGTTTCCCGAGTTGCTGACTTCTGTGTTGTCCTGTAGGCTCATAGTACCTCAGGGATGTATTCTACCCAATTTCCCTTAAGGTCTTCCAATTTGGTCTTCAAGGCAACTTTAAGGGTTCTGATAGTGACTTCGGCCTGTCCATTTGATTGCGGATGTGCTGGGGACGAGTAATAATTTTTAATTTCGAGTTCGGCACAAAAATCTCTGAATTTAGCGTTGTCGACTGCTACGTTGTGCGATGCAGGCTCTTGGGATGCGAGCCTCGTCGATGGCTGCCACCGCAGTGCGTATCTTTTGTTAAAGTAATTATGGCTAAAGGCTCGACACGCCCACTTTGTGAAGTAATCCCGCTGCGCGATTATGAATTTGTAGTCGCTTCTGCGTGGCGGGGGGGTCCCAACTGTGTCCCGAGCCATTGTTGGAAGGCACGGGACTTGTGATCGATGTTAAGGGTTGCTTAGAGAGGCGTGAGATCTTAATTGTGCTCTGGCGAGATCCTGCATTTCTTGACTAGGTCAGTTGCATCCTTGAGTATGGTTGCGGTGATATCCACGCCTTAAGACTTTCACCTTATGCAGGGCTCTATATGATTCGCATATACCCTCGTGTACCTCTCGGCCGCGTGCCAGGTATCCTACTCGCGATGCATTTAAGAAAGGGCGTGAAAAATCCTTGCTTGTAGAGGCTTCCTTTATGATTAGTAAACCTGGCTGACCTCGCCCTTATTTTGGCTGCCTCTTTCGGGTCATTTGGTAGGCTTCCGTCTATTATATAATTCCAAATGGGGTCCATCCCATTTCGGCACGGACTCTCTGAGTCGGCCAGCCATCTTTATGGGATCGATGGGGTTAGCGAGTATTTAACGGCGTCGACTGCGGGGTCTTCTGTGAAGCGTGGCTAATTTAGCCAAGGCGTGCGCTTGGGAGTTCTACGTTGCAGGGACGTGTTGAAGCCAGACGAGCTGAGCTTTTGGCGTCGCGGACCTTTTGGAGTGTAAGATCCTTCAGCTCACTTTTGGCCTCGTAGGTGTCTTCTATTTACTGACCACCCGGTTGGGAGTCAGCAGACCTCCCCAGGCGATCGACTTCCTAGCAGTGGGCGAGGTTGAGACCCGCTATGACGGCCTCATACTCGGCTTCGTTACTTGACGTATGGAACCCAAATCTGAGCGCGTATTCAATGTCTATCCCTTCTGGTGAGGTTAGGATTAGACCTGCTCCGCTTCCTTGTGCATTTGAGGCTCCATCTACAGAGAGTTTCCAAATTGGGAGGTCATCCCTTTCGTGAGTGGTCTGAGCGGGTTCTGTCGGAGTGAATTCCATGACAAAGTCGGCTAGGACCTGTCCTTTTATTGTAGTTTTTGGCCTGTATCTTATGTCGAACTCGCTTAGCTATGGCCCTTCATGTTATGAAGACTTACGGTTTGTGTAATACTTGCTTCATCGGTGCTAAATCAAGGGACTTCTATAGTGTGAGCTTGGAAATACGGGCGGAGCTTGAAGTAATGGTCATAGAGCGAGAATTAATTTTTTCCATTCTTGGATGCCTCTCCTCTGCTCTCTTAGAGCTCGGGCTGCGATGATAACAAGCGGGTCTTGAACTGCTCTTTTATCTCGGCGAGGACAGCACTGGTTGAAAAATTCAGATGCGATGATGTAAATTGAGGAGTTCCCTTGTGAACTTACTAGAATGGGTGGAGAACTTCAGTTGTGTTAACGTTGTAAGCGGCTTCCTCACCTTAGCATCCGTTCAGGCTTTCTTGAGGATTTGAAGAAGGGTGGCACTTGTCCTTTCATACGGATACGAACCGGCAAAATTTGCAATCCTTCCTGTCAGTCGCTTGACCTCCTTTATTCCCGATGGCGATGTCATGTCGAGCACTGCCTTTATTTTGTTTGGATTTGCCTCAATCCCCCTATGGTTGACTATGAAACCCAGAAATTTCCCGGCTGACACACCAAAGGCACATTTGGCTGGATTCAGTTTCATGTTGTAATTCCTTAGGATCTGGAATGCCTCAGAGAGATGAGTGATGTGAAGACTAGCTGTGGTGGATTTTACCAGCATGTCGTCTATGTATACCTCCATAGTTGCTCTATCATACGGAACATTCGGTTAGAAACAATCTCTAGTAGGTCGCTCCTGCGTTCTTGAGTCCGAATGGCATCACACGATAACAATAAGTTCCTTGAGTTGTGACGAAAGAGGTCTTTTCTTGGTCATCTGGGTCCATGTTGATCTGATTGTAGCCGGAAAATGCATCCATAAAACTGAGAAGTTCGTGGCCCGCGGTGGCGTCCACGATGAGGTCGATCCTTGGCAAAGGGAAGCTGTCTTTCGGGCATGCTTTGTTTATGTCAGTGAAGTTGATGCGGGTAGCCACCATTTACTTGCTTTGTGAGTACAACATTAGCCAACCCTCGGGATATTCTACCTCTCGATTGCTCTGCTTGGGAGGGAGCTTGCTGATCTCTCGTTGATGGCTTCTGGCACCTACAGCGCGAAGCTCCTGCGCTTTTGCTTGACCGGTTTGAAGGATGGGTTGGTGTTCAATCTATGAGTGATTACTATAGGGTTGATTCCTCCCATGTCTGCTGCTTAGAAATGCGAAACGTCTACATTTTGTCTTAAAGCGAGTGAGGTGGCTTTTGAGGTCTTAGCTGGTTTAGGCCCGAATGGCCAGAGATATTCGGGGTCGTCATCCAGCGATATCGACTCTAGTTCCTCCGAGAGCTCGGGTCGGGTGAGCACCTCGTCGCGCGTGTGAGCTAGATCCACATTCACGTTGTCGCCGCTTTGTTTCGTGGGCGGTGTGCGTGCATGCCGTGATCTCCCTCGGACCATCCTACATGCATACGGTTAGAATTTTATTATCATGTGATACGGCGGGGATGGCTTTTATTGCATTGAAGTGCGCTAACACAGCATGTTATATAAGGCGGCGGGGCATCTCTGATAAGGAACCTTCGCGTTGTCGTGCTGGCAGAGACTCGTGGTGAGCACCAGTTGAATGGAGCCCAATGGTAATACCTTTTCTCCGAAAACCCCGCAGGTGCGTGTTGACGGGTTCTAGCTTTTCTCTCCCAATGCCCATTTGTCGAGCTGACGAAAATGATGTCGTGAGGCTCCCGTTATCAATTAAAACCCGATGAAGCGTAGTGGTTGGCCACAATCAGCCTTGAACCACCAATGGAGTGGAGTCATGGGGATGGCATCCCTCGAGTTTGAGTCGAGCGTGATGGTGGTGTCGAGTCGCGGTTTAGATCTTTGCTTGTGTTTCTCACATTCACGTTGATCGTGCTACGCAGAGTGGGCAGCCGAGCAGAACTAGATTCTCCTCCTCCTGTCGAATCCTCCACGAGATCACGTGGATTTCTCCCGAGGGGTTCTTTGGTGCTAAGTCGTCGCTTGAGTCGGCGAGCATTTGTTGAGAGTCAGGGCACGGTTCTGATTACGGGCGACTTTGGGCTGATGCGAGTTTGGTTCTGCGGAGATATGAAACGTCGGAGGTATCCGCGTTGTATTAAATATTCTATTTCTCTTTTCAATTGTATACAATTGTCTGTGCGATGTCCATAATCCCTATGGAACTCGCAATATTTGGTGTTGTCCCTTGTGGAGAGATCTGATTTCATCTGAGTTGGCCATCTCAGGAATTGCTCGTTTCGTACTTCATACAGGACCTGCGATGCGAAGTGTTAAGGGAGTGAAGCGTGAGGCGGTAACGTCGTCATGCTTCCGGTTGTGGTGGGCCCGGACGGTCTCTGAGATTCCCGCCTTTGGGGGATCGTTCGATGCTCGTTTGGGGATTTTCTGAGTCGTCGGCCTTCGAGGGCTTCGTCTCGCCGTTTCTCGCCATTACTTCTCTCTTTACGGGTGGAGCTGAAGAGCTCTCCTCTTGGCTATGAGGGCTTCTCGCCGCTTATATATTTCGCTTGGCGAGTACTCGCCATGTTTCGCTCGGGGTTTTTCGAGATGGAAAACATCGATTTTGGATCAGACTAACCCTCGCAATAAATGCCGTGATGGCGAATTTTTCATCGGTACATCTATCTTCGTGGACTCGGGCGCGAATCTTTGCACGTATGACTCGTGCTTTCCAGAAGCCCCGCTTGACCGTCAATAGACGGTAACCTCGCTTCCTGTATGTCCCGGCTCATGAAGGAGACGAACGCAATGGATAAATTCTCCTCGAACGAAGATCATGAAGGGGGATTCTATTAAACCATGCTAAGGCTGGGCCTTTTAGTGTAGTGGCGAAAGCCCTGCACCGTATAGGGTCTTGATACCCATGCAACCTCCATTTGATTCTTATAGTATTGAGATGGTCGACGATCTTACCCATCAAAGTTTCCACTTCAGGGCATTCAATTTTGCCGAGCGATAACGAACACCTCGACTAGCGGTGATTCAGCTTGTCATACTCAAGGTATCCATAGTGTCCGGCGCATCCCTTAACCACCTTCACACGGTCGAGCCTTGTTGAAGACTCCGAACCTTGCTCCTAAGGATCGTCTCCCGCTCCCTACCGAGGGTGTTGTGTTGTTGCTTCGAGACCCGCCCTCGAGCATTGCTTCATTTTCCTCCGGCAGGGCCAATCGGTCCGTGCCCCTGGGGCTCGCCGACCATGCTTCAGCCTACGGAACACGCGTGGACCGAAGCCGTCTTCTCATGTGGGGAGGAACGTTACGGCCTTCCCGGTCCGGCCGTGTTCACCGTGGGATGCTGTAACCGCCTGGGTAAGTTGTTCCAATTCTTCTATCAGGTGTTGATTGACGAGGCGGAGTGCTTCCACTTCATTTGTATTGGTTTGCATTGCTTCCGCTGTCCTGTAGAGGCCTATTATCTCGTGATCACCCGGTAGTCCCGCATCCTGGCGATCAAGCATTCGCTGTTCCTTTGCCGATACCATCAAGAATCGAGAAATCAGTTATACGAGAAGGAATTGTCGCTCCTACGCACGACGCCTAACCGATGATGCCTTTTCAACCTGAATCAGCCGGAGCGTGTGGGGGCTTCACCCGTTGGACCCGGATCGCTCAGGCTGGGATGCAAAGCGTTTGGATTGTCTAGGTCAAAGTAGGATCGTGTGGAGGGTCTCTGTTGATCTGCAGGCTCCGGATGTAGCACTCCTCTGCAAGAACAAAGAAGAAGGGGGGTCGGCGAGGGCTGTGCCCGTAGCCGCTCCGATGCTTAAGTCAGTTTCTTTCTGAGAGAAAAAAAGATACTGCTTAGAGGGCGAATGTGTTGACGTACCTTTCACCGATGGGGTGGACTTGTATTTATAGTAGATGTCCTACCAGTTGGATGGTGATTAGGATTCATATCCCATTGGATGGAATATTTCTTATTTCTATCGATATCTGATTTGGCACATGATATAGAAAGAACTGCTTATTTGAGATAATCCTCCTTCCTTATTGGGGGGAGATCCAACTGGCGATGATCTGTTATTATTTTCCCTTCCTTATTGGTAAGATTTGGTCGGATCGGCAAGATAATATATAGTTAAGGGTTATTCTATTCTCTGTACCTATGGGAGTCTTCCCATACTCTTCGTCGATCTTGGTTTGGTTTGCGATCATGGGTCAAGCATGATTCATCCTCTAAGCGACCGCCCTCAACCCGTCACCGTCGCTAACCGAATACTGCTGGCATGCCTGAACGTCCTGGCCTTCTGCCTCTTTTTGGGCCTAGTGAGTGGGCCTGCGTACCTATTTTTCAAACCCTATCACAATACGAATACAAAAAAATATGTATACTCCTCCAAAATACTTTTATACCATATTAAATTATTAACTTTTTTAATTGGCTTGTAACTTAACAAAATACACACTAGGCATTTTGGAATAATTAAAACATGCAACATAATATTTCATGGACTTTATGATCTGATAATGGAGTTTTAATGGTTAAGAATTTAGGTTTAATATTAATGTAATGGTAGTTGATCTTTATTTTTGCCAACAACATAAATTTAGATTTTAAATAATTATTTAAAAGACATGTAGATAATTTTGGAGGAGAATTTTTTTTTTTTTTTTTATAATGTAATCAATGTTTTATTGTAAGACCCGAGAAATTTCCAATTTTGGAAAATGGTAAATCACACTTCAACAAAATCCGAAATTTATTCTCTGTGATTCGATGACGAAACGGATTTCACCGTTTGGAATTGTCTCATTAAATCTACTTACTACGTCGACTCGAGACAACCGACTTGCACGTTTTTTCAAGGCATCGAAGTTTCAAAATGTCGTAAAACAATATATGAAGTGACAAAGTCCACCTATCATATACTCATATGACACATATTTTACGAGTAGAGATTATCGAAATGGGCCCAGTCGAGATAGTGCCAAATCTCCGAAAATCAAGCTTAGGAGCATAATTGGCATTATTGAAATGTTTAATGATAATAAGGACAAAACAACAAATAGTGTTGTCTCCTACCTTAAGAGACCCGAAAGCGTGGGAGGGGATGCGTTAAGTCTTTGGAAATGGAGTTTTTTGATTTTCTGAAAGAGAGCCACTTCTCTCTAGATTTGCGGCGATCGATGAAGTCGGGTCGTCGGAATGAAAGGAAAGTCGTTCTCTGTGACAGGCCTATCCGCATTAGGCTCCGATTTTGGGAGTTTTCTACAAACTTCGTGAGGTAGGGGTTTTATCCTACTTGTTTTAACCCTTGTTTAAGTGCTTTGTTGATACTTGTGTTGGGTTGAGGCCGTGAGTGGCCATTTGATCGGTCCCAAATATTAGAACCGAAGTGTGGAAATTTTTTTAGACATTTTGGACAGTCCGTGAACGTCCAGAAACTGATTGGGCTGTTTATGTTGGAATTTATGCATTAAATTCTATTTTGGTGAGTAGGAGGCAGGAATGGGTGTAGATTCGAGTTCCACCAGGAGGAGCCCAGATGTAATAATAGGAGGTGGGTGCGCAGTGGACCGACCCTTGCCTTCTATTTTGGAATGTAAAAATAGTCCTAGTTTGTATGGGAAATGGACCATAAATGTCCATGTGCAGCATTAAAAAGATTGTTTTGATGGGAATTGGCTTGAATTGGTTGATCAAAGAAATTGATAGGTTAATGCGAGGTGTTAAAATGATGTCACAATTATATGGAATATAATTGTGGGTGTAAACCTTGGATATGAAGTTGTGATTTGCTCAAGTGAGCAGGCTAATTTGGGTGATAGTTGATATTGTTGAATTACATGTGGTGTAAATTGTAGAAATTGAGAATATATATGCATGTGGGTATATTGGTATAAATTGTGTTGAAATATGAATAAACGATTTGTGTGGAAATGGGATAGGATTAATCATGAACTTCTTGTATTAATATGATGTCACAATTATATGGAATATAATTGTGTGTATAGGCTATTGGAGATGAAATTGTGATTTGCTCAATTATATGGAATATAATTGTATGTATGGGTCATTGGAGATGAGATTGTGTTTAGCTTCAGTGAAATTTAATTTAGGTGATAGTTGATATTGTTATTGAATTACATGTAATTGTAATTGTAAATTATGTAAATATATGCATGATGAGTATATTTGCATGTGTTATATATATTGTGTGAAATGGCATAATGCATCTCGCATATGCACTGAGACAGCCTAGAAATTAGGTGAGTGCATGACATGAAAAATTGAAGAAAAGCAGATTTTTTGAAGAATTTCACGGGGATGATGAATTTAGGAGAATGGGGTTGGGAAGGACGGTCCAGCGAGGATCATTTCGGATGAGGACTATGGCGGCCCCGAGAGAAGGTGCCAGCTAGATTCGTCTCGGAGGAGTAGTCTCATGTTTTACCGATCGCCGATGGTATAGTTTCGAGAACAAACGAGAATTGTTTTGAAAAGATGTTTTCTCATATATGGCTTGAGCGAGTGTGGGGAGTCGGGGTAGGGACTCGGGATGGGTTAGTCATTTAGACATTCAAGAGTAGGATCACGAATTTGCTTGAATGTGTGTGTGTTTACTTTAGACATTGCATATGCATAGGTGGGGAGTAACCCATTTAGGGTGATTCCTCTTTGGGTGATAGCTCACTTACTGTCGAGGGATATTATTTTAGTCTGAGCGGTCGAGGCGACTCATCTGGGGCCGTTTAGAAGAGAAGTCGGGTTATGACTTTGGTTTTGTTATGTACACATGTATTAGAACTCTCTAAGTTTTATATATGATGTATAAGGATAATTTTATTACTTCTTGAAACTATTGTATATAGTTGAGATTTATTTGGATGAGTATTGGTTTATGAGCCCAAGTGGCCGTTTAACTCATATAAATGTTATATTGGATTGTTTGGGACAAGTTTGTATATGGGTAGAGCTCCCCGTACAAAGGAGACTCTACCCGATTTTCGTGAGAAATGTCGGGTCACCCGACATTCACAAGTGTTTCCGCGGGTTGACGGGTAGTCAACGGACCCCCGGGATTTGGGGCGTCACATTTATGAAAGCATCCTTGACTGAGTTACAAACTATTAGACTAGTCATATTTATAAGTGTTATCACTTTCTTGACTCATAAAAATCAAAGTCACCTGGTAATAATGACTATAAATGTTGATTTACATTTACTTGATCGATTTGAAAAACTAGTATTACTTTCATTTATTTACTTGACCTAACTTAGTTTATTTCAAATAATAGGTTATAGTATTGAAGTTATTATGTAATTCTAATATTATGATAAAATGGTTTAAAGTGGAATTAATAGTGAGATATAATTATAACTACTTTTTAATGGAGTTGAAGATTTTATTTTATTTTTCATTTTAAATCAAGGCTTGAAATTATGAATCCTTTAGCGCCTGAATCTTATGTTCTTTGGGCATATCTAATCCAGCATATATAGAAAATTTTATATATATATATATATATATATATATATATATACATATATATATAATTTGTTTATATCTAATTGGAAGAAAAGGCCAAAACTCCCTAAAAACTTCATGTCTATTCAAGATATTTCATTTGAAAGAGACTTTCATTTTAGAACCTACAACACAAATTATTCTATCATTCATGATCCAAGCTCGAAAGGGTTATATTTTATTTACATAGGATAACATTATTTCGTTTCAGCCACATCTGAGATATCCAAGAATCTGAATGGATAAGGTGCATAATTTTGTGGAGGAAAAACAAAGTAAATAAGAAAAGTAGTAATCTAAATATATGGATTGATAGGAGGAACATGAGTTAAAGCATTGAGTTGATTAAGAAGTTTGCACATCGATGATGCCTTTTTTCAGCCGGGCCAGGTTGGAGCGTGTGAGATCCTTTAGGTTGGACTGGATCGTTAGTAAGTTTGGGATACGGCGTTCGGATTATAGGTCGAGTAGGATCATATGGAGGGTCTACAGTTGATGCGGAGCTCAGGACATGGCACTCTCTGCGAGAACAAAGAGAAAGGGTCGGCGAGGGGGTGTGCCGTAGCCGCTCCGATGGCTTCAGAGTCGGTTCTTTACGGGGAAAAAAGATCACTGGCAGAGGGGCGAATGTGTTGACGTACCTTTCACCGATGGGGTGGACTTGTATTTATAGTAGATGTCCTACCAGTTGGATGGTGATTAGGATTCGTATCTCATTGGATGGAATATTTATTATCTCTGTCGATATCTGATTTGGCACATGATATAGAAAGAACTGCTTATTTGAGATAATCCTCCTTCCTTATCGGGGGGAGATCCAACTGGCGATGATCTGTTATTATTTTCCCTTCCTTATTGGTAAGATTTGGTCGGATCGGCAAGATAATATATAGTTAAGGGTTATTCTATTCTCTGTACCTATGGGAGTCTTCCCATAATTGCCCTGGGCCGATCTTGGTTTGGTTCGCGGATCATGGGCTGCTAAGACTATCCTCTAAAGCGGGTGGGCCTCAGCAGCACGGGCCAGTCAGAAAACAATCCCAGATACTCGGCGGGCATGCCCAGCCCGGTCGGGACATACCGTCTCTCTTTTGGGCCTAGTGAGTGGGCCTGCGTACCTATTTTTCAAACCCTATCATATTGATATGTAGTTAATTAAATTAAATGAGAATGAGACTGAAAAGCCTGTCAATATTAGTAGGTCTGAGTAGGAAATATTTTAAATTGGAAAAGGGGAAAATGAAATAAGATAAAGCTTGACTTTGTGACTCAATAAAGCCATGACACAATTGAGTTTCCAGCATGGAAAAAATTGGATATTAAAAATTAGAAAAACATGTATAATCAAGAGTAAAATAATAATGTTTTGAATATATAAATTAAAGAAAAACTAAAAAAAAAATAAAAAAATGACAAACCACTAGCTAGTTTTCTAGCCAGTAACTCCACAAAGAGAACCTAAAAATACTCTTTATTTCTTGGTTTAAATAAAAAGAATCTTTTCAAAGCATTGTTTGTGTTTTATGTTTAATTTTTCAAAGTATTAAAAAAATATCAAGAAGAAGTGAAAGTAGATGGATAGAAATAAAAATGGATTTTCAATGCTAATAAATGATTTTCATATACAATTTTTTATGTGTAAATTTCAAATATTCAATTATTTAGAAATCCTAGCTAATTTATTAAATATAATATTTTTTATGTAATATTATAATTTTTCTTAGAATTATAATCTAATTTATTTTGTTACATTAAGCATCTATATATATGTAACTAAATTCCAGGTCCCTCATCAAAGCTCATGTATATAAAATTAATTAATTTTGAAATACATGAATTTTTAATAATTTAATTATATTTTCTTTTTGAATATTCTTCATAAGAATTGAACATAAAAAATAAAATTTAAAATTATTACATTGTTGAAATTTTTTTTCTTCCTTTAATATTTTCTAAAAGTATCAAACCTCGTTGGCATGTTTAAATCTGAAAAACAAGAAATGATAAAAAAATTATTTAAAAGCTATAAATATTTTCAAACCTTTAGGTTTTAATATAAAAATTGAAACAAAATTATAAAAAAAAAAGGGATTGACTCATTTACCAAATCGAAATTGTAAAAAATAATGAATAAATTCATAAACATCTTCAAATTACAATCAACAGCAAGTCCCAATCTCAATTAATTCTTAACTGTGAAATGATAACAATCAGATTTTTTTCAAGTCATTACTTAAAATAAAAATTAGATTCAAAGTCAATGATATTTTATTTGCTTTTTTTAAATTTATCTCACTTATTTAATTTCTTTATTATATAAAACATTAAATATTTAAATATACACATATTTCAACTGTTTTATTTATATTTGGTTATATTTAATTTTTGTATTAAAACAAATATGATAAAACTATATCCTTTTTCTTCAATTAATATTTTCTAGAATCAATTGTCCTAAATCCAACACATTTTGAAGAAAATAATTTTATTGATTCAAACTAATACATAGATGAAACATATAAATCAAAATCACAAAACCGCGAGGATGAAGTATAACATACAGTTATATAATCCATTTGGACTCAAGTCTATACCGTTTTGATAGTTGACCTTACATATTTTATATTAATATAATTTGGCTATAATATCTATTACTCCAGTTATGTGCATTTTGATGACCATTAGCAATTCTTATCGTGAGCAAAATACTTACTTTTGCTCAGCTCAGTTGACATCTGAAAATAAGCGTTTTCCAGATGATAACTTGAAGGGACCCGACCGGGACCTCTTCCTGGCACGAGAGGACCTCCAGTACTCTGGTTGAAAGCCTTCTTTTTTGAAAGCTCTTTTCAAAGAAGTGAATCGAAGGCCCGAACAGATTCCCTCACAGTTATGTTTTTCCACGTGCAGAGACCTTATTAAACATGGTGGATTTTATTTTATTTTTTCTTTTCTTTTCATTACCAAACCTTTTTTCATACGATTAAACATTTGTGAGAAAGTCAGGCTGGAGTTTCCATTGTTTTTAAGACATCTCTGATTACAACACCTATAATAAAACATTTTACTATCAAAAATATTCATTTACTCCACATCCATTAAAATAAATCCAACTACATATGGTATATTATGAATTTAATGCTGACAGCATCTCAATTCAAAAGGAATAAAGTTTCTTATATTTAAATTTTTCATTAAGTCTATTGAAAACCAAAGCAAGAGAAAAATGAAATAAGAAATAAAAACTCAGCCTTCATAGAAGCACTAATCTAAAAAAGATTGCAAGTAAGTTAGTTTTGGATTACGGGTTCTGTAAACGAGGCTGGTGGGGGAAGGATAGGGATGGAGGTGGTGTATTTGATGCAGCCAGCTAGGTGTCCTCGAGGACTTAAGGTGGGAATCGGTGAAGATTCTTTATGGTGGAAGGATTTATAGAATGTGTTAGAGTGATTCCTAGAAAGCGGAGAGTGCGGCTTGAGTAGAATAATAAACCATGTGATTTGGTTATGTTTCATAGAGATTTATTCTCTTTAGTGAGCTTTGGAAATTATGTCTTTAAACCGTATGATTATCACATGTGTTCATAAGCGATGTTTGAGTTCAAGATTTTTAAATTGCACTAATTAGTCTTAAAACAATCATTCTTTTAGTTTTTGGTTGAACGAGTTTTAAAATGTGCTAAGCCATAAAACATGAGGAAATTTGAAATCAAAATAGTCTTACAATCCTCTTTCCTCTCTTTTAGTCATTGAACTCAAATATCAATTAGATCTGGAGCTCAAAAATCGAATTATTCGATAATCAATGAGGTTTATTGAGATCCGACAACCTATAACAACGACCACACCATTTCACACTTTGAACCTTTGCATTTTGGACAAAATAAACGCACCACCACCTCCTTTATGCGCATCCTATAGTTCTTAAGGGGCTTTATTTATAAGTGAGTATTGAATAATTTGTAAAATAGCACAAAGAATAAAAGAATGACTAAAAAGTTTTCATCATTCATATAAGAGCGAAACAAATTCCCGAACATTATAGAGTTGATCTTAATAATAACCTTGAAGCTCGATTAATCGGAAGTGTTGATAACATTGAATCTGAAGAAGATTTTCCCATGATTTGTCAATTCACTACCGGACATACGAATTAGGCGATTTGCCGACCGTTCATCATTAAAGGTCACATTATCGAATCCTCCTCTGCTGATATCGGGGCCAAGTCTGAAGCATAAATATGTTAAAATCAAATTCGAGGACATCAATGATAATCTCATAATGAAGACGAAAGCTAATAAAATAGCAAAGGGTTCCCACTGAGATAATATGATCTAGATTGACAAGGCACCAATCTTACAGTAGCAGCATCCTCTAAGGTGAAATATGTATTTGTGTTTTAAAAGTAGTAAATTTGGGCATATGAAGTTTGTCTCATTTCTTATGATAATTATGTTAATAGTAGAAGAATGATGGAAAGAACACGAAGAACACTTTCTGCGGTGAATACAGCGAAATCCCGAGAGAAAATCGAGATTTTGAATAAAGAGGTAAAATAATAAGTAATTTCGGTTGAAAATCGGAATTGATACAGATCTCGGATGATGAAGCGGACACCGGGCAGATTCGTACCATGAAATTGATTTCTGGCGTCGATTTTAGTTGGATTAGGGGTGGTGAGGACCTAGTTTTCGGCGTGAGGTGTCGGATGACCGTGGCAGGTTGGGGGATGCAGCTGGCGCCGTAAAAGTGTGACCTTGGCACCTCAAAAGTAATGGCTCACAATAGGCCATGTATTAGAAAAGAAAAAGGAATTCAGCTGCCTGACCAGTAGTGATGATGTCATTACAGGATTTATGAATTAAAGAAAATGATGGAAAAGGGGAGAGCCACGCCTTTCTTTTGAGGAAATATGAGGGAGAAATTATAGATTGACCGGATGATGATTCTCGAAAAGGGTGAAAATGACCAAAAAGGAGAAGAAAATGAGGAGAAATGAAGGGAAATGAGATGAGAAAAGAGAAAAAAGGAAAGAAAGCAAAAGGAGAGAAAGAAAGGAAGGAAGAAAGAAAGGAAGAATCGAGTAGGAGAAAGGAGGAAAAGGAAGGAAGGAAAGGGAAAGGAAGATTTAGGGTTTCGGAGGCGGTCGGCGTTCGAAAGTTCGAGGACTAAAGTTGGTGCACGCGATTAGGATCGTGTGGACACCAAAAGTTGGAGTTTGACCAGACTCAAAAAGGGTAGGATATTTTCCTGCTTGGTTTGCACAACTGAGGCACATAATGGTAGGGTTGCTTGTGGGAGCCGCGAGAGAGCCATGTAAAATTAGTTCCAAGCTTTTACGGATTAAAGGAGTATGGATTGTTGGCCAGGTTTACTTCTGATCATTGTGTGGGAGTTAGGAGTTTGGACTAGTAACTTGAAAGTTTTTCTAGGTGTAGTGGTTTGTGGTTGTGATATTGATCTTGGAGCCGGGATTGGTTCATGTGTTTTGAAGAAGGCGTGAGTACCACGTACAGATAGTCATAATTTTTTGAGACCTTGTTGTGTGTTATGGCTTGCTTGAATAACATGCTAAGTGTGGAAATGTGATATTGATGTATTGATATGGTTTGCATGAAGGTAGATTATATGTATAAATTATAATGTTCCATGGTTTGAAAATGTTTCATGTAGTGTCATTCAGCTGCATGCGTAGGGGAAAATGCATTAGCATCATGCATTTCATATGTCTGATCCTGTCCCTTTGTCCAGTCGGGTGTGGAGTACGAGAGTATACGGTGTTGGTAGATGGGTTTGTGGCTAGGAAAAATGGGAGATAGAAGTAGAGATAGAGATTCACGAGTGTAAATAAGTCAATGAGATAAATTATGTTTTGGGGCGGATAAAGTTGGTCGTCCCAGGTGAAAGTCCCACATATTACTCACGGTTAGACATGATCAAACTGATGTAAGTTCGTGAAAATGGCCCAGAAAAAGGTGCGGCGTCTACGGTGTTAAGCTTGAAATCAGTAGCCAGCAAATAAAGGAAAAAAGAATTTGATAAATAAATTGGAGGTTTCCAATGGTTAGTCATGGTATATCATACAGGATGACTTGTTTAGTCACACTTGGCCGGAGTCCAGTGCAGAAAGTCAACGTGGGACTCGGGTTGTGAGCGCTATGGGGTTGCATCTCATGCATGTTATAGACATTTCATATAATGGGTACATAATTGTATGGATGCTGATTGATTGTTATATATGCATTTGCATATGCATTTTAGGTGGGGAGTAGCCCTTGTAGGAAGACTTTCTCTTTGGGCTTTGCTCCTGCCAGGTCGTGGGACCCCTTTCGGTCACGGGGGACTATCCAGGGAGACGGCACTCAGTAGAGGTAGCTTTTGAGAAGAAAGCCAAAATGTGGCTTTGAGTAAATATTTTTGTAAATATGTATAAATTTTATTGAACCAGCGGGGAAAGCTATGGGAATATAGTTGGCGTATTTGGCTGGAGTGATATTGGTTTGTGGGCCCCGAGAGGCTATTTTACTCGGGTCGTCGTGATCGAGATGTATATAGATTCCGCGAGTTGGCGGGTAGTCAACGGGACACCGGATTTGGGCAAATCACGGAATCTCGAATTGCGATTCGGACCTTACCTTAATGAATAATGGTAGCCTTTTTTCTATTTCCTTTTTTTTTTTTTTTGATAGATAAGCAAGGCAAACAGAACTAGAAAGTATCTTAGGAGTATATAGGGTCGCCAGATTTAAGGACAGTTGGGTGTTCCCACATTCGGTCCTTCACACCCTTTTAGCTTGGCAAAAGTCGCGGGTGAGGAAAAAGCAAATAGAACAATAACTCAATGTCAGCATGTCCAAGGAGGAAAAATAAAGAAATAAAATACAGAAAACAGAAAAATTTCTGTCTGGTAGCATTAATAAATCATTTTGCATTCTCCATTGTTTATCGAGACAAGCGATCCGACAATAATCCAGAAGTCAATTTATTCCAGCACAAATGACGTGTCTTGTTATCCCATTACAAGTAAGGACATAAACTCAAACATAACAAATCACTTCCTTCCTCGATTTTCTAGCCAAAAACAAACAAAATCCTTAGAATAAGAAAAAAAAAAAGAAAGCCTAATTTTAAATCGACTTATTAAATCGAGGAGAGGGACATAAGTAATGCTTAACGGTGAACTTGTAGTCGCTCACAGTAATCTTTGTAGAGAGGATGCGAGAATAACAAGAAGAAGAAGAAGCGACAACATCTTATCCATGTAAAAAATATAAAAATAGAAATGAAATAAGTCAAGTTAGGGCGTAAATAGAATTCGAGTTACTAGGAGCTCGATTCATAGAATACTCGAATTTAGCTCGGAGTTAATCGAGTCGAGCTTGAACTCGAGTAGTTGGTCTAGTCGAGTTCGAGTATCACAATATCCGATTTGAGTTGCTCGTGCACTTAATTAAGCTTTACTATTTTATTAATTGAGTCAAGTCAATTTCAAGTCGAGTTCGGGTAGCTCGACTATTTTTCGAGTCAAGTTTCAAACATCTGAAAGAAAGAAGAAAAAAAAAGGCTCGATCAAGTTTGAGTCGAGCTCAAACTTGGCTCTGTATCAACTCGACTCAATTACACCCCTAAGCTAAGCTATAGAAGTAGCTTAATTGGGTATCTTGGGACCCCGAAAAGTTCTCAAATGCAAATGTATATGTTGGGTGGGAAGTAAACGTTGAGTATCTTGGGACCGAAAAAAAATTCAAGTGCAAATTAAGACATACGAGTAAAAATCAAGGCATTTATACACGTAGCTCAAAATCTACAAAGTTACACCCTTGGAGTTAATACTATTGTCACAAATGCCATCACTCTTTCCAACTGATCCATCATACTATTGTCACAATTATTGATATTTTATTGATTCAACGGCACTAATCTTCAATCATTTCTTATAAAGTGTCAATCAATGAAAAATGAGTCAACTTGCTAATCATTTGACAATACATTTATCTAAAGGCAGTCATTATTGGCGCAAGGATTCTTTGTATGATTACATTTCATCACATCCCTTTTGTAGAGCTAAAAATCAACAACGCACCCCTGAAACCAAACATCGATTCAATCAATTTTGGAAAAAGTACCTTTCCACCTGATTATTAAAAGAACCAAACAAATAAGAAGTGGATTCTATGAAATTCATTGTTAATAAGTAGATTTTCAAATTAATTATATTTTCATTACAATCTTTCCGATAAATATACTATTGTTAATTATTTATATATTATTTTTTTAAAACATAAAAGATGAGAAAAATAGGTAAACATAACCTAATTTTACATGAAAACCCTAAATTGAGAAAAAACAATCGTAGGATAAGAAATCAACTATTCCAAATTTGAATATTGTGATTATTCATTTATAAAAAATCCACAAAACCATGAACACCTAATATTTATAAAAATCCATGAATGTTATCACAGGAAACTTTTTGAGTCAGGTCGAGCAAAATTAGGGGCCACCCTACTCTAATAATATGAATATTGTCTTTAAATAACTTTAATTATTTATTCAACGATAAGATAAGATGGCTTTTCCATGAATTTTCATGATAATGACATTGTAATTAAACCTTTTTTTTTTTGCCACTTTATAGGCATAAGGTTGTCAACGGTACGGCTAACTTTGTACTTAGCAACAAAGAGATTGAAAGGAGTGATTGATAAGTTCTTATTTGAAAAATCAAAATTGTCATTATAATCAAATATATAAACGAGATGAAGGTGGTGGAGACTGCGCTCGTGAATCGCACCCCTGACCATATATGCTTTCACTTTGCCATCTAAGAACCCCTGATAGGTAAAAACAAAAAAAAACCTAAAAGACAAACATATGAGAATCAACACCAAGTAGGAAGAGAGCAGTAGAAAACCCACCTCCCAGTTTGGAGAATCAAAGTGAGCCCCATATAAAATCATTGTTTTGTGTAATTTGGTGGATTCCCGAATGAATGACCAAAACTAAAAGGCTTCTCATCACAGAGTAGACTTTCCAACTAATTAAAGGCTTCCATTTGAAACCTTAAGTAATATAAAAAAGAAAAAAAAAATAAAGAGTAAGGAAAAATAATTTCTTTATGTTTAACTCGTAAATGGAAAATATGAAAGAAAATCAAATATAATCAAAATTTTATATATTTTTAAATTTTTTAGTCTTTGTATAATTGAGAAAAACAAATAAAATGAGTTTGAATAAGACATATAAAATTAATTTATTAAGTTTAAACCTATTTTGGAAAATAAAAAATAAAAATAAAAATTAATTTTTATATATTTAAAAAATAAAATATCATTCATAATATATTGTCATATTATTGTTTTGGTCGAACAATGAGATATCTTGGCCAGGATTCATTACACATAAGGAAAGAGCGTCTTTAAATCATACCACATCAGTTAATCCTTATACAGTCAAAATTGATCACAATAGCGGTAAAAAGCTCTACCACATAACCTGTATTTGCATTCGGTGTGAGACCACGGAAAATCAGTTCCCTTTAAAGGAGAGGTAAAATGGTAATTCAAATTTGAAAATCGAGGTACCACAGATCTCGGATGACGAAACGGAATTCACCGTTGGAATCGTCTCGCGAAATCTAGCTACCACGTCGAATTTCGTTGGATTCCGAGGTGGTCGGAATTTCACGTTTTTCAAGGCGTGGGGTGTCGGATGACACATGGCAAGGTAAGGGGATGCCAAGTGGCAGGATTAGAAGAACGCCACGTGAGGGACCAAATGCCAACCAATTGCATGTCCTCATGAGGACACATAGCGCAGAGGAGATCCATGGCTCACATTGGGCACGTATAAAAGTGGAGTTGGAGAAAGTCGGTTAATGAGGAAATGAGCATAATTTTTAAGGAGGAACATCATCTTATAAGCCTGATTCTTAACTTGCATTTGGTTGTTTGTGACGATAAATTTGGAGATAAGGTTTGGGAGAGAGTCGGCTTCTCACTACAAGATCTCTGACGATGGACCAGTCGGCTCGCCATTATGAGGAAGCGAAGTTGGTCTACACGTCGAGGAGCTACGATGTGGGTGCAGTTGGGGTTCGACAGGCTCGAGAAGGTGGGGGTTTTCTCCTACTTGCTTTGCTTTGGCAAGAATTAAGTATAATGGATAGGGATTGTTGGGGGCTGGATGGCGTGTCTCGGTTCAAAGATTTGGGCCAAGCGGGGAAATCCACTAGAGTGATTTAGACTGACCGCGGTACATTTGTGTGTGATTGTGTGGTATTGTATTATTTGCCATGAAAAATAACGTGTTTGTGTGAATTGTGGGCGATTAAAGACGACATGGATTGTGCCTTGGCCCATGTGAAATTTAAGTTTATGTTATTGTTATAAAGTGAATAACGATGAATAGAAATTAAATATGTTAATATATGCCGGTGATATATTAGCATGTGTTGTGTGTTTAGTGTGCCATTGCATTGCACGCGTTGGGGAGAGTAACCCCAGTAGGAGAATTAAACTCTTGAGGGCACACTCATACAGTGGGGCTATCTTTTCGGATATTGAAGACGCGTTGGGGATGGGACCTTGTCAGGGTTTTGGGCGAAGAAATGGTAGAATCGAAACTTAAATCTTGTAGTATTTTTGTTCTTTGTAAAGGTGGGCAGAAACCAGTTTTGTATAAATTGTAATTAAAATCTGATTATGTAAATAAATGCTTTTTGTATAAAATATACATTTTATGAGTATGATGTGTAGAGCCCAGTGGTCATTTTTACATTAATACGATGCCTCATGACTTGAGACATGTAGATTTCCGCGGGTTGACGGGTAGTCAACGGACACCCCGGGATTTGGGGCGTCACATCGGGGCTTGAACTCAAGACCACTAGTTAAGCGAGGAGAAGCCTAACTATCTCACATACATATTTGATGGTTATATTATCATCTTATTATCTTGACTTTTAAGTACAAATGGGCCGATTTATATATATATATATATATATATATATATATATATATATATATATATATATATATATATATATATATATATATACTATATATATATATATATATATATATATATATATATATATATGCAAATTCATGATGTGAATCGATGATATTCATGTTAAATCTAAATTCTATAAACTTTAGTTTTAGAAGAGTTGGCCGTTTAACATGGTATTAGAGTTTGGTTTGACAAAAGGTTCTAAGTTCGAGCCACCTCTATGGAATTTATTCCTGATTTAAGCAAACAATATCTATATGATTATATGCGAATTATCATCTTATTTATTTATAACTTGATTTGGTTTATTTTGATATTTGTATTTAAAATCCAACATTACATATTCCATATTTTTTTTAAATAATCTTTCAAGTAATTCCTTATGTGATCTTAGTAAAACTCTATTCCATTAGCTATAAAAATTATATATTTGATATTTCACATTTTTATCGTTTTGTGAAGGACTGGTTTTGATGCCCATGTAAATTATGTTCACTGAACTAAATGACATTGATGTTGACAAAGGTATAGTGTATATACATATCACCTTAAAAATGGCAATGCCATTTTCACTATTAAAGAAAAATAAATATAAAAATATTGGTACATAATTAACCTTATTCACATGTTTTTGTAATTTTTATAAAATAATAAAATTCATGAATTTGGGTTCCTACTAAAGTTAAATTTCATGAATAAAATAATTAAGATATAAAATTCGTCATTCATTTTTTTTTTTAATTAGAAGTTATTTTAAATAGACATGAAGCATTTCTACAATATATAATTCAATGTTATAATCAAAATAGACATGCAATTGAATCATAATTCTAATGCAATTGAGACCTTAAAAAAAGCCTAGCTAGACCATATCAAGATAACAAGATGACTCACCTGTACAATATTAACCCAACTTAAAAGATACCATAATTCGAGGAAACTTGTAGAAATCCATATGGGAAGAACATGTCATTGCTCATCAATGCATTAGAATAAAAAAACAAAAAATTAAGACTAGAATATGGGGCATCTATTAAGAATCCCGACCACATAAGCGAAAGAGTATATTATGAATTTAATGTGACAAAGCATCTCGATTCAAAGAAGTCAAGTTCTTGTCTTCCTAAATTTTTTTCATTCAGTCTAACTGAAAATAGAAAGCAGGAAAAATAAAATAAAATAAAAATCATCCTTCATAAAGCATAATTTAAAAGATTGCGAGGAAAGTTAGTTTTGGATTGGGTTCTCTTAAGCGAGAGAAATTTGGTGTGGGGGAAGAGGATAGGGATGGAATTAGTGTAGTATCGGTGTGTCACAAGGGACTTAAGGTAGAATCATTGAGATTCTTTATGGTGGAATGATTTATAGAATATGTTGGAATGCATTATCACAGAAAAGTGGAGTCTGACTTGAGTAGAATAATAAAATTTTGGCCTGAGGCCAAGTTTTCACAAGTAAACCATGTGAATTGGTTATGTTTTCATAGAGTATAATTCTCTTTAGTGAGCTTTTTGTAGTGTCTTTAAACCATGTGATTATCTACACACAGTAATTCATAGGCGATACTGTTTGAGTTCTAAGATTTTTAAATTATACCTAATTAGTCTTAAAACAATAATTCTTTTTAGTTTTTTGGTTGAACGAGTTCTAAAACAATACTTTAAAGCCTTATAAAACATAGGGAAGTTTGGAAATCAAAATAAGTCTTACGATCTTCTTTTACTCTCTTTTAGTCATTGAACTCAAATATCAATTTAGATCACGAAGCCTAAAATCGAGTGTGATAATCAATGGGGTTTATTGAGATCCATGACCTTATATAACAAGCGACCATACATTTTGCACGAGCATTAGAACTTGAATGAAATAAGCGCACCACACCTCACTTCTCTGCAACATAGTTCTTAAGGAGGATTTATCTACATAAAATTTGAGTAAGTAAGTATTTTATAAAAATAACACCAAAGGATGAAATGACTAATTTTTTTAGAGTAATAGCATATGATTGATTAATCAAAGAAAACAAAGAAACACCAAAGAAATTTATGATTAATATGAAGTGGATTATGGCAGGAAGCAGTATAGTAATATAATGGATATATTAGTAATACATATAGGAGGTAGCGAGACCGGGAAAATCGGATTATGAGGAGGGTAAAATAGTAATTTGGTCAAAATCGAGGAATTTTCTAGATCTCGGATAGCGAAAGCGGAATTCATCGTTAGAATGTCGTCTCACGAAATCTTCCGCGTCGAATTTAAGTTTGGATTAAAGAGATGATCGGGATTTGCGTTTTGAGGCATGAGGTGTCGGATGACAAATGGCAAGGTTATGGGATGCCACATGTCACACCAAGAGAGTGACACTTGGCATGGAAAGGAATGGCTCAAAATTAGCCATGTGTGGGAAATGGATCCCATGGCTCACGTTGAGCCATGTAAGAGCATGATGTCATAAAGAGGAATTATAAAATAAAGGAAAATTATGGAAAAAGGAAGGCCACACAATTGGTTTGAGGAAGGTGAGGAGGAAATTTCCTCATTTTGTCTCACACGTATAAGGATTCAAAAAGGAGGAGAGAGAAAGTCGAAGAGAAAGGAGATAATGGGGGAGAAATGAAGAAAAGAAGAGAAATGATAAAGAAAAGAAAACGAATGGGAAATGAAATAAGAAGGGATAAAACCAAAGAAAAGGCGTAGGGGAGGAAGAAAGAAAGATCTCGGGAGTGCTTGGATCTCATTTCTAGAGAGAGAGTCTCTTCCTTCTGGGTTTACTGAACAGTGATCCGGCCGAAATCAGTTCCTTAGGAACAAGAAGGGAAGTTACGAGAGAGGGACAACGGCGTGGACTCAGGTTTTAGGGGTTTCTTCAAACTCAGGAAAGGTAGGGGTTTTTCTCCTTGCTTTACTTTTGCTTAAGGGCTTTGTAATGGATAGGAGTTTGTTGAGGCTGGATGGCGGAAGTGGGTTTTGAGTTCAAAAGATTTGGTCGAGTTAAGAAATCGCAGAGTGTTTGGACGGGTCCACGATTTATTTGTGTGATTTGTGATTTGTGTTATTGCCAGCAGGAAAAATAACATGTTTGTGGCAAGAATTGTGGAGTTGTTCAAGACGAGCCCATGGTTAATACTTATAGCCACATTATGAAAATTTAAGTTTATGTTATTATTATAAAGCGAATAACATGATGATAATGAGATTTAATTATGTTAATATATGCATGAGTGATATATTAGCGTAATGTATTGAGTAATAAGTGTGCCATTTGCATTGCACTTAGGTGGGAAGTAACCCAGTAGGGAAATTCCTTCTTGGGCTTTGCTCGCCGGAATCGTGGGAATATATTTTCGAAAATTAAGAAGGCGTGCCCAGGGATGGGACGCATCCGGGACCTTAGAAGCGAAGAAATGGCCAAACTGGCCTTATCTTGTATTTTGTATTTTTGTAAAATTTTGGGCTAGAGACCCAGTTTTGTATAAATTGTAATAAATACCATTGTAAATTAATCATATTTTGTAGAAAATTTATACTTAGGTTGTATGGATGCGGGCCCCTCTTGGGTCATTTACACATGTCGTGCCTCACGACGTGAGACCACGTAGATTCCATGAGTTGTGGGTAGTCAGCGGACCCGGAGTTTTGGGCGTCACGAGTATTTCTAGTTTCCACTTTCGGGTCGGAACATACTCTAAAAGTTAGACGAAATTTTCCAAATAGGTATCATCATAATCACCAACAAGAAGTTTCATCATTCATATAAGATCGAAACAAAATTCCCAGACATTATAGGTTGATACTTAATAATAACCTTGAAGCTCGATTAATCGATGTTGAATATGACTAAGAAGAAGATTTTCCTTGATTATGAATTCACTACCCGGACTTAATTGGGATTTGCTTGACCAATCCATCATTAAAGTCTATTATCAAATCTCCTCTGCTGATATCCCGGGGCCATCACAGATATAAATATGTTAAAAATCAAATTCAAGCATATTGATAATCTCATATGGAAAGGCGAAGGTAATAAAATAGCAAAGGGTTCCCGAGAAGATAATATGATCCTAGATTGACAAAGGCGCAATCTTACGCTAATTGCATCCTCTACTTGATACCTAAGTGTTAATAAGCAAGAAAACCGATTCTGCGAAATTTCAGCTTCAATGATTATATTCTAAGGGAAATATGTAGTGTTTTTTAAGTAGTAAATTTTGGCATACTTCACGGTTGTACGATTTCTTATGATAATTATGTTAATGGCGAAGAATGATGGAAGAACTGAAAGAACATAACGGTGAATCTCGAGCGCTGCGGTTTGGTGTTTTGATTGAAGGTTGTTGTATCAGACACCTTGCCTTAATGAACAATGGTAGCCTTGCAATTTTTCTTTTTCTTTTTTTTTTTTTTTTTTTGATAGATAAGCAAGGCAAACAGAACTACAGAAGTATCACACAGGAAGTATATAGTAGACGAAAGAAAGACCAGCCAAGCAAAACTTAGCCCCTCAATTTGAGGTCACCCTCCGAAACCTACAAGTGAAGAAAGCTCTTCACCTATGTACAACTTGTTAGCCTTGTAGTTAAAATTACTAATCAGGCAACACTTCGTAGAAAGAATATTCATAATGTTCCTGATACTTTCCAAGCGACATAATAATGTTCCACAATACTGCCAGACTAATGCTAAGGAAAGCAGTGAATTAAGCTAACTAAATCGGCCTTGCAAATGCATAAAACACCGATGGCATATGATTAATATGCCAACTAAAACCACAAAACCAAATTGCACTAAACATTTTTAATATATATCTTGATTGATATATGTACGAATAAGACAATAACTCAATGTCGGCATGTCATGGGAAAAATAAAATAAAATAGAAAGAACGAGGAAAAATTTATGTTCGAGTAGCATTCAAAAATAAAATGAGCTGAGGACATTCTCCATTGTTTTTGTCGAACAAAGCGAACCGGCTTAAATAATGCGAAGTCAGTTATTAGCATAAATAGTGTCTTCATTATCGATTACAACTAAAGGACATAAACTCAAACATAGAAATCACTTCCTTCCCTCGATTTTTCTAGCCAAACAAAAGCAAAAAACTTTAGAATAAGAAACAAAAAACAAAGCCCTAATTTCATCAACTTATTAAATCGAGAGAGGGACGTACGACTCCAGAGGATGTGTACGTAGTAAAGGTGAAATTGTGGTCGCTCTGGTAATCTTTGTAGAGAATATCTGAAATAACAACAACAAGAAGAAGGGCAACAACATCTTATCCATGTGTAAAAAAAAAAAACAAAAATAAGTAAAAATAAAGATACAAAAAATTAAAAAAAAAATTTGCCAAGAATGAAGCTAAAGAGATGAATCACCTCCGTCTTCTCACGATGTCTGGCAAGGAGACCGGACCTTTTCCCATTTTTTTTTTTCCCCAAGAAATGGCGATCACGAAAGAGGAAAAGGGAGAAAATGAGAAGTCAAGCTCAATTTCCATGGGCCAAAGACAATCGAAATATATACTCGAAAAACCCTAGTTTCAAGGTCCCGATTCAATTGCTAAAATAAAATAATTTGTGATTTTAAAATTATTTATACATATTCAAGTTTCACAAATATAAAATCTTTAATTAATCAATTAGATATACCTTCAAATTAAATTTATATATGTAATTTTTATAATAAGTATGTATTTTATTTTTCTCGCAAAAAGTATGTGTTTACATAAAACTAATTAGTTTTAATGATTATTTAATATGATACTAAATAAAATTAATTATTTTTACTTATATTAATTTTCTATCTATTTCATACAATGATGCTTCTAAAATGGGTCAACTTAAAAATTATCATTAAACATAAAGTATAAAGTTTTACTCTTTTTTTTTTTTTTTTTTTTTGAGGAAACTATGAAGTTATTTTATTGATGATCAGAAAGCAAAGTAGGAGTAAAAAACGATGGCGCTATGACATCCCATACAAGAGACTGACATAGAACACCCATGCCTCCCCAGCTGGCGCAGTGAGCAACCGAATTCGCAGATCTTTTCACAAAAGAAAGTTTTAAATTAACCATGCTTGACACTAACTTTTGACAGTCAGCAATAAGCATTGCAAAAGGGGAAGCATATAAGGAAGTAGACTTGAGAGCTTTATATACCATTTGTGAATCCATCTCTACTATCACCCGAGGCAATTGCATATGTTTGAGCCAAGATAGAGCTTCTCGCATACTCATCGCCTCTGCTTCATTAGGCGGTAAACTTATTTGGATCAAACAGCACGTAGATATGAAATTCCTCAAGATCACGTATATACTCTGGGCCACCCTATAAAGGACTTGTTCGATCCACCGCAAAGATCTTACATTCATCTCATACCTGTGCCTACCATTGCCTTCGGGGCCATGTAGCCCGATACGGGAACTGTAGTCGAGGGTTACCACTACGAGACCTTTAGACGTATGTGCCTCCCGCCACTCGGGTTCATCATTCCACCTACTATATGAAGGATGTATCCAAACACCAACCTTGCTCCTCCACTTTGTTATCGCGATTTGTCCATAGAACCTAAATATATCGTAACTGAGGAGCCACTATTTCCGAGAACATGCAAAAGAGCGAGATGACTAAACCATGACATAACCTGCTTCAAATCTTCCTCGATTGAATAGGTTAGCAGCCTAGCATTCCTACGATTGACATCGCCTCAACAAATGATGTATGGATTCTCGATCCTGAACACAGACCGGACAAAGTGACTGTACTTGGATCATTCGTCTTCTCAAGTTATCCGCAGTAGGTAAAACACCTTTCAAAGCTCTCCACATGAAGCTTCTCTGGATTCACACTGGAGTTTCCATAACAAAAGACCATACCGTGGCGAGCTGCCATTTGAGTTTGTTGGTGACGATAACAACTCTTACTAAATACATGCCATTTCTCCTTACGGCCAATACCACTGATCTGCTATGCTACGACAACTTAGAGGAATATTCAAAATTAAGACCTGATCACGCTGGTTGAAAATATCAGCAACTAGGTCTTTATCCCAGTTTTTCCCATCTGTAGTCATCAACTATTGGACTGTAACAGATTCATAATTGTCACCCAATGCAATAGATATCATTCCAGAGCTGCATCCAAAGTGAACCATGGTCCGTAGTAACCCGTATATTGAAGCTTCATTACTAACCTCAGGACTTCGCTATACCTCCTTACGATATCTCGAGAGGCCCATATGCTACGCCATGCATAGCTAAGGTTTTACCCCAACTTAGCTTTGAAAAACGAAGAATTTGGGTAATATCGTGCTTGATAAATTTGTGATACCAGTGAACTTGGATTTGTCACAATTTTCCATCCTTTGCTTCGCTTAAAGAGCTTAGACATTAAAATCATGCAATTCCTAAACCCAATCCACCAACTATCTTAGACGATAAACGATCCTATCCTCGAGCTAACTGACAATTGACCTCCATTCTTCTTACTACCCCACCAAAACGAATTTAGAACCTTTTCTATATCATGGCACACGCCTAATCGTAATAATAGAACAAACATTACAAAGGTCGATCAGCTTGGGCTACCGCTTAGATCTGTGATAGCTTTTCAGATCTCCAAATGATTCAATTTTCCGCACTGGGCCCTTAATATACTCAAATACCTTCTTCTTGCTTCTCCCTACAAATGAGGGAGTACCTAGGTATAAGCCATAATCACTAGTGCCACCCACCCTGCAAGGAGCATATTAACCCTCTTTCCAACATCAACATTGAGACGGAAAGAGGCCAGATGATTTGGTGAAGTTTACTCTCTACCCTGAGGCGATACCATATTCCCCCAGTATTTGCTTTACCACCCTAGTTTCATGCTCATTTGCTATAAAATAGATGAAACAATCACGCAGAAAAATAAATGCGAAATTATGGAGCTCCCTAGCAACCTTGCAACCATGGACTGGTCATTCCTCTTTTCGCTTGAATTAAAGAACTCAAAGCCTCAAGATAAATGATGAAAAGATATGGGATAAAGGATCCCTTTTAGGTTCCCCAATCCTCTTTGGGGTATGATAGGATCAAGTTCCTTACCCTCATGGAGAATCTTAACCTGCACAGTGGATATGCACTCCATAATGAGGTTAACCCACCTCTCATGGAACCCCATTCGAAGCATTATCCTTTATAAGAAGTCCCATTCAACTCTATCATACGCCTTTGACATATCCACCTTAAGGGGCGCAAATCCACGTCTTCTCGAGTCTTCCCGTTTCAAATAATGTAACACTTCAAAAGATATGAAGATATTGACGTTGATGATCTACCGGAATGAAAGCACTGAGAGCTGATATATCGCTCGAAAGGAGCTGCTTTCTAACTGTCATTACTTCCTTAGCCACAATTTTATGTATAACATTACATAAGGATATCTACGATCACTCAGACTCGAACTTGTTTCTTTGGAATAAGAACAATTTGAGTGTCGTTCATACCTTCTAGAATTTTTGAGTTTGAGAGGACATCTAAGCAAGCTCCACAAACATCTTTGCCAATAACATGCCAAAACCGTTGAAAAAAAGCTGGATTCATCCGACCGACCTAGTGACTATCCGATGCATGGAGAACACAAATTCTTCTTTGGACTTACTTCAAGTGAATCCAAGGTCGTTAAAAATGCATTATCATCATTCGAAATCATAGGAGAAATTACATCAGTACACCCACCATCATTGCTGCCTTCTGACATATATAAAGCTTGAAAATAAGCTAACATCATCTTCTCCACCTCTTCTTCATTATCCCGCCATACCCCTGAGTCATCCTTTAATCTTGATATGCGGTTCCTTCTCCTCCTAGCTGAGGCCATGGAATGAAAATATCGAGTATTTGCATCACCTGCTGTCAACAAGAATTGTTTAGCCCTTTGTTTCCAAAAGGTCTCATTTTGAATTAGTAAATCCAAATACCTCTGTCTTGTTAACTCAAACTCCTCAAGACTCTTAACATCCCTTTTCCCTCTGAGCTAGGCCATTTTCTGTTTACAAGATGCTATACTTTGACGCAAATTTCTAGTAGAACTGCCTCCCCATGCTGCTAATGCACGGCCACAAGCACTTAATCTGTACTGGATAGTCTGTCCAATTGAACTCTCCCAGCTACTCATTATCACATCTCCACAACCTGGTTCATTTAGCCAATTGTTTTCAAACCGGAACCTTCTTTGTCTGTAAGTCTTACCAAGATATCTAGTGTCTAGGAAAAGTGGAATATGATTCGATTCAGACGCTTCCATGCCATACACGATACTGATCGGGAACCTTGATAACCAAGTCTATGTGACCATGGCTTTATCTAAATTCTTCCTCAACTAACTGTGTCCTTCGATTTTCCCATGTGAATTAAATCCTTCCATACCATCAATTAGCCCACTAGCCTCAGAGTTTCCTCGTAATCCTTTAATTAACTATCTCAGATGACTACGCCGACCCCGCTTTCTCGCTGAGAGGAGAGGTCATTGTAATCTCCAATGCAACACTCAAGGCAAATGTGATATTATAGCAGTTTAACGCAATAGTTCCTAGCTTCATGTCTCGAGCATCTTTCTACGACCATAGTATCCAGAGTCAAACGCCAACCTCTATGCTCTCCATAGTTACTCTCTAAGTCAATATGGTTTCTTGATGAGCTGGGCGACAAAGAGCCCATTGTCGTTCCTCCCAAAGCACGCTTTACCTCCACTACGGGGCCTACATCAGTTCCCCATGTACGTAAAATTTCTTCATCTTATCATCTCCTTTATTACTCCACTTTGCCTTTATCTACTAGGGTTTCCATTAAAACACGAACTTTTGGCTCTTAGAAGAGAAGAACAGCATCCTCCCAGAACCCAACCATGCCCTTCTTCCACCATGCCAGCTTTAAGCACGATTGCTCTCTGGGCCTCGGATCCCGCAGCCACCATCAAGCTCGGATTGTACGTAATTATCTATCTCTTTCTCTTGATTCAGCAATGAAGATGAGCCTACCTCAGAAGGCCGAGCCTCCTCCTCACGCGTTCCTTTTAGTCCGTGCTACAATAAGTCCTCGTCAGAGGATTCGTGCACTTTCATAAAGCCGACCGTGGAGTGCATCAACACTCAATATCTCCTTTCCTTTTGTAATAATGGCCCCAACCGACCCACTACTGGGGCCGCGGTCCCTTCAGGAACCCCGATCTCGCTTCCACGATTCACTATTTTTCCGTTTCAACCTTCATCATGTCAATATCATTAACGCCCTCTCCGTCCCTTAAGACACCCGTCTGCGCTAATCGAAACCATCTGTCCCCACCATGAATTGGTAATTTCTGATGTGAAGCCCTCATCCATGAACCATAAGGCTTAAGGACATTCCCTCAGATACTCAGACACCGATCGTATTGAATAAGATGACCTAAGCACCCACATATGAAACATATTGTTAAAACGTCATCAAAAAATCAACCCAAACCCATTCCCACCGTATTTCTTTATCTTGGCCCGCTTCGCGGTTTATGGACATCCATATTAACGCGAATTCGTAAAAAATTCCTCTAGGAACCCTTAAAATTATTTTCATCCGACTCCAAAAATTAACCCACATAATCCCCAATATCTTTAACAATCTTGATTGAGTGGAATCCGACATAAAGATTAGGGATCTGGACCCAGAAAGTTACCTAATTTAGGGGAACTCTGTGTAACACCCCGTCCCGAGAGAGTGTACAGTGCATGATACTGTAGGGGTGTATAAGAGCACTGTCACATCGTAGTGATTTCAGACCAAAGTATGATAAATGACATGAAACCAGGATTGTTGTATGGGGATAAGGGTAAAATTGTTTAGCAAAAAAGAATATGAAAATCAAGTGTAGAGAGACGGGGCCATAGTAGGAATTTCAAAAGTCAGTATTGCAATATTTAAATGTTTGAGGACTAAATCAGTAATTAGTGAAAAGTTGAAAATATAAAATGGGAAAAACAAGAGCCAAAATTCATTTGGTCTCAAAGTTTGCCCTAGCAAAACCGTAGGGAGGAGAAGGAGAGAGCCAAGAGGGAGGAAGAGAGAAGAAGAAGGAGGGAGGAGAAGTCCAAAATCAGTATGTCTTTGCCTTGTAACCATAGATAATTGGACTTAGGACCTTTGGCAAGGGAGAATAGATGCTCCTTTGTCTAGGTTTTGTGCAAAGAGCACATGAACCTTTGAATGGTTAGGGTTATGAGAGTAAAACCCAATTAGAGAAATAAACACTAATCATCAAATTATATGATGTTTAAAAAGAATTGGTGGTATTTAAGGTTGAATGATATGATTTTGATATCAATTGAGAAGGAAATGGATTAGGTTAGGCTTTGAAAAGAAAGTGTGAGGGAATTGTTAGGAATTCATAGTGAATTTTAAAGTATATGTTTAACGGGGTATACAGACAGATCGGTTCGCTTAGAAAGTGAAAAAGTGGAAGAGAAACACATTCTGGTCATTTTCCTAGCAAGAGTCTCGGTACAGAAATGCTCGTTTATTTCACTATTTGTCGTGATTTTTTGACCATAACTTGCTCATTTCTGATCCGATTTGAGTGATTCAAGTTTCTGGTTAAAATAGACTTCAAGAAAATCAAACCCATAGAAATAGACATCGTCAAATTCTGATTATGGCGTGGCCTAAAAATTTACCAAAGTAGGGCCATGTGTAAGCTAATCGTCTGGTTCTCAGACAGAAAATGCTCTGCTTTCCTGTTTCTACCATTTGTCGTATTTTGACCATAACTTGCTCATTTACATCCGATTTGAGTGATTCAAGTCAGTTAAATAGGACTTCTAAGGGAAAAATATATCTGAAGGAAGGTCAAGCAAATTATAATCCCGAAGTGCCCAGAAAATTTATCAAAGTGGAGCTATGTGCAGATCACTCGCCAAATTGAGTCATCTAGGATGTGTAAATATAATAACTTGTGTTATGTGGTTATAGTTTTAGAGAAGGAGTTTTAAATTGAAAATTTAAAGAGATGTCATTGGATATATAAAGGACTGATCTGGTGAGTTTCTATAAATTCTGAAGACCGTTTGAATACCTTGAGTCATAAAGTCTATAGAGTATTGTTTGGTGCCGCAAAATGAAAGTGGGTTTTTAGTGCTAATTTGTTTACTTGGCTTTAAATGAATGTATGGTGGATTAAATGGAAGTTATGATTAATGTATAGTTGTGGTTTTCTTTGGAAATGTGAAAAGGACTATCTGGACGGAAACTGAATTCGACAGAAAGCAAGCTGGATCAATGGTGAACTCGTGGAGTGTAAAAAATGATGTTTTGCAAATTGAGTTTTAAAAGAATGATTTTGATGTTAAAATGAAAAGTTTAATATAAATGTTTATATTGCCTAAATGAAAAGTTTTGATGTAAATGAAAATTTTAATGTACATGTTTATCTTGCATCAATATATGTAGTATTTATATTAAAATTATATATGCTGCATTTAGGCATTATGAAAGTTTAAAATGTGTAAAGAATGCATATGTATATTTACATATATATATGAGTTTTCATGACAAAGTAAAGGATTTAAAATGGATTTATAAATGTATTTTGATAACGTTTTACCACTTTCGCTACTCCTAACCCCATATGGATCAAGTATGGATCGATATCTACGAGGTACCTGCTGTAAGGATTTAGAGGGTAAAGAGTAGGTTGGCTAAATCGAGGGAGGGAATTAAATCTAGGGAGTAATATCCTTACACGTGAAAGGCAGCATGACCGAACCCTACGCAAAGCGCGAAGCTCCAGTCAGAAGTGGTTATGACTAGAATGTGACTGTTTTCATCAAGCGCACTGAAATCGTTTCTGTGTTTATTTCCGGGTTCCATCGTAAAGAAAGAAAGAAAAGAAAGAAAGTTTAAGGCATAAAATGGATTTTTTAATTGTATAAAAGAAAGTTTAAGGCATAAATGGATTTTAATTGTATAAGTATGTATTACTTTGAAAAGAAAGTTTAAGGCATAAAGGATTTTTAATCTGTATAAGTATGTATTACTTGGTATATACGAAAATGGTATCTTAATGGTGTACACCATTGGGCTCCTTTAGGGCCTATTCTTTCCATATGTTTCAAAACATTTTCAAGACTGAGACAGTGCGCCTAGTACCCTCCGCTACAGCTGAGTCGAGCCATCGAGAGACGACGATGTGAATCGCATTGTATAAATAGTTTGCATATTTTATAAGGTCGAATACTTTGTCATGTATATATGCATATATGGATATATTTTGAAAAGGAACTACGAAGGCCTATTAAGTCCTAGCCAAGCCCAATCTTTTATAAAACTCGTGCATGGAATCACAGTTTAATGTTTCTCAAGGATTGAAATGAATAAATGTATATGGTATATATTGTGTTGATTGAGTTGTGGACAAGGAGTCCTAAAACTAAGGTTGAAAATTGGAAGATTATAAGTGTTTTTAAATGATTATGCAGGTATTTGTAAATTTGGGAAAGTCCAAAAATGAGAATCTCCGTCGATTTTTCAAAAAATCTAAGTGTTTGAAAAAAAAAGAAAGGAAAAAAATTTAGTCAATTTCGCTCGTGATTATTTTCTAAAGATATGGAAAGGATTGTAAAGGGGTTCGCCCATGGATTTATTCGATAGTTTCAGGAAAAGTTTTCAGAGACCCCACCTGCACCACCTTCTTCATGGGTACCTCTTCAGTGGAAGCTCACTATGATACCTCACCATCGAGTTTTTTTGCCTTTCTCAGATTCTCGATCCAGATCTGGGGGAATGACTGGTCGGGAAGTATCTTCTGGTACCAACCGAGCCACTAGCTTCTCACGCACGTAGACGCCCCATCGACTAAAGCACTCCCAGTCCCGGGGTTCAATCTCCTGGGAGCATAGCTGAACCTTCATGTGAATGATGAGTTATCCCATGAAGGAGCCCCACCTGGTGGGTCATGAGGTGGTCACGGGGGTCTCTACAACAAAGGCTTTTATTGTGGGGTCCACACCCTCGTGACCACGGGTGCCCTTCAGTGGCTCCAGAATCGTGGGGTCCACCCTTCGTAATCCACCGGGTGCCCTTCAGTGGGTCCCACTCACAGGAACATCACGCCTCCCTGCATTTTCTTTCGCCTCCGCACTCGAACCCGTGACCGGGCCAAGGTCCAACGTACATCTCTACTACCAACCTGAAATTGGCGCTTTTATTGTGATATTCTCACTTTCGTGATGACAGTGGAGTTTCACCATACACCATTTCATCGAGTTTTTTTGCTTCTGCAGATTTAACTCAGCAGAGTTTTGTCTGTCGTGGAAGATTGCACCAACCTGACTTAGTAGCCTGGCTCGGTACCTGCAGATGCCTCATCGACCAAAGACCCCAGTCCCGGGTTCGAATCTCTCAGAGGCGAAAAGGAACTGAATGAGGATATCCTATGAGTGAGCTTCCACCGAAGGGTACCTACGAGGTGGTCACGAAGGGTGGGGTCCATGTTTCTATATCCACTGAGTGCCTAGAGTGTCCCCCGTTCATGAGGTTAATCCGGCCTGGGGTCTTTCTAAATCGCGGGTATCGTAGCCACGGCTTTGAAAATGTTATAAAGATTTGCAATTTTAGCGTTCATATGATTGTTTTAATGTTTTATCTTTAAAATTGCATAAATTATTTATGTGATTTAAAATCATATACATTACATGACATATTAAAAAAAAAAGCCCTTAATTACCGTAAAGTGCTGCTCCTACTATCCGCCACCAGAGAGCCTCCGAGGCATTAGTACCACCACCCGAAATAATGAAGTTTTCATTTATAGAAATAATTCTAGATCTTTTCGAAGGAAGGTCTAGTAAAAAGGAGGCCTTGACTCAATTTCAAAGATTACATTCGAGGATAGGAGAACAGGAGTGAAAAGATCATAAAGTCGAAAGAAATCGTGAGGGCATGTGTAGAAGAGTCCCACTCATCATCAACACCTTAGGAGGAATATTAATGTAATGTAAATCGACGCCCAAATGGAGTCTATTCGGTTTAATGAAAACTGCTTACTACTCAACATGGAAATGATAATGTCTTCTACTCGTTCAAATTGTGGATGAGCAATTGGGAGGACATGGAGATCGATATTTCGAGGAATCACACAAGATGATTGTCAAAAAAGCCGGGCTATTACGTACTTATTCCAAGAAATGCCACATGTCATGTATCGTTGCTTGAAAAGTTGAATCCTAATGATAAAAGATAAAATGGAAACCAAAAGGTCCATACTGCTAGCTTGGAAGAGGTTTGTCAGAGGTTTTAGTCCGTAGATTTTGGGACCACAAGAAGGCCGATAAATTACACGCATTTCCATTGTGTAGTAGAGGCCGCAGCTAGGATGAGAGGAGCATGGGCTCAAACCAAAGGCCACACACCAAAGACGTGTCTGTGCCGGGTCAACGTGTCTGTGGAGGTTCCAAGAAGCAATTGGGGTTTTATGGATTATTTATCTAAACCTTCAATCGAAGTTATATTAAGGCTTTAGCTATTAAACGACATGATTCTAGGTTGATTTTGATAAGAAATTGAAAAGAAAGAATGAGATTATAAGGATTGTCAATTTAGTCAACTCGATGTTAATGAAAGTGATGTTGTTTGATCAAGTTTTAATTGATTTAATGACATTACTTGAAATGCTTCAAGGAATTAATGGAATTAAAAGTTGAATAGAAAATGAGATGAGAGGGTTAGGCAAGAAAGGGTTTAATTGGAAATGCATTGGTTTGATTTAGTTTAGCAAATCAATGACATTTGATGAATTATCAAATATAATTGGTTGAAAGAAAATGGAAGAAATTGAAGCAAATAATTATGAATGCGACATGCTGGATTCACCACCTTAGAGAAGTATGGAAGTTTGAAGTTTCCATTTATTTTAATCATCAATTGGAAGTGATTACATGCCTAATGGAATGTTAGAATTAATGTTTTAAGAAGAAGAATTACTAAGATATAAATGTAATTTTTAAGTAAGGTGAAGGGCATTATGGGTTTTTCACTTTACATGCTAATGGTTTGGATTTAAGGCTTACAAAGATGTTGTCAAGGAGCCTTGATTTAATTGGAAGTGAATCGATAAGTTGAAACCGCATGATGAGGATGTTCCCAAGACAAAGATTCGTAATTACCTGACGGCATTTTGAGTTTCTAGTCATGCCAATTGGACTTACGAATGCCCTAGCCGCTTTATGGATCTCTTACAGAACAGATTTTTCCATTTTATTTAGATCAGTTTGTTATCGTGGCATCGACGATATACCGATCTATTCAGCAAATGGAGAAGAACAAGATGCAGCACTTCGAGGATAATCGCAAATATCATGTGGAACACTCCAAGGCATGCTAAACTCGCAGGCGTCCATTTTGGCTCGACAAGGTAGCCTTTTCTGACACATAGTTTCAGGATCTCAAGGATCCGCTAAGGTCGGGTTATACTGACTGGAAACCTCCTACGAGTGTTACGTAGATAAGAAGTTTTCTGGGTTTGGCATGGTATTACCGTAAGTTCTTTGAGGGATGTTCTAAGATACTGACTTTTTAATTAGACCGACAAAGAAAGAGGAACTCGCTTTATGAAGCCCGAGGCTTGTCGCCAGAGTTTCATGAACTGAAGGAGATTGACCTCGCCTGG
This sequence comes from Tetrastigma voinierianum, assembly GCA_016808115.1. Classification (NCBI taxonomy): domain Eukaryota; kingdom Viridiplantae; phylum Streptophyta; class Magnoliopsida; order Vitales; family Vitaceae; genus Tetrastigma; species Tetrastigma voinierianum. The sequence continues at coordinate 115,547 of JAEQBH010001119.1, forward strand.
CATTACACTTCCATCAAGGTGATGGCTTTATAAAAGCAGATTAGATGCCTTCTAGGCAAGGCCTAGGGTTGTGGTATTGCACGTAATGACAAGGTGATTGCATATGCTCTAAGTGCAATTGAAGAAAGATGAACATAATTATCCTACACACGACCTCGAATCCAGCGTGACGAGTAGTTTCGCTTTGCTACATGGAGGCATTACTTATATGGAGTGCCCCGTAAAGATTTTTTACAGATCATAAGAGTCAAGTGCATCTGCCATTGCATGAAATGAATATGAGATGCAGGAGAGGATTGAACTGATCAAGGATTATGAATGTACCATTGAGTTCCCTATCGCACTTGAGGGCCATCTTCTCACTCATAGAATCGAGGTCCTCATGGACCTGAACCGATGTATCTGTGAGTACCGTTAGCCACATTTCCAGCGCACGCCTTGTATTGATAGACAGGATTAGAGAGCTCGATTCGTGATCCAGCGAGATAAAGTGAAGTTTGAGAGTGAAGCAGAGTCCGGGGCAACGAGGGATTTGTCATTTGTAGAGGATGTACCGTGGCGACGTAGGTTGTGTGTACCTGATGTAGGTGATGTGGAGGAGAGAGATTATGGAGGCCCATTCTCCGCTTTATGCTATGCATCCTGAAGCACAAAGATGTATCATACCCTAAAGGAACACTACTGATGGAGTTTGCATATAATAACATGACATCACAAGATTGTACGGGCCCTTATGAGGATCTTACGGATCTCGAAATGTCGTAACTCCACCGTTGGAGATGAGGTAGCGAAAGGAAATTAGTAGGTTCTAAATTGTCCAAGTGACTTGCGGATAAGATCAAAGCTATAAGGGATAGACCGAAAATTGCACAAGACCGATGCAGTTATGCGACAACCGTCGAGAGAGACTTGCACTGGAGATAGGTGACCAAGTTTTTTTTTGAAGATTTCACCTTGGAAAGGTGTGTTGAGATTTGGGAAACAAGGCAAACTTAGCCCAAGGTATATTGGACCTTATGAGATTATGAGCAAGGTGGGGCTAGTAGCTTATAAGTTGAAGTTACCCCCAGAGTTATCAAGGATTCATGATATATTCCATGTATCGATGTTGAGGAAATATATCCCAGATCCTTCACATGTATTGAGAGAGCAACCAAAGGCGCTTAAAAGCATAACTCGACGATGAAAAGATACACGCGCAGATTGTAGATCAAAAGGAAAAGGTGTCGAGGAGAAAGGACTACTAGTCAAAGTACTGGAGGAATCAGAGAAGGAGGCAAGCTACTGGGAGCCGTGAGGTTCGATGCGACGTCATTACCCCCAATTATTCCTAATGAGGTACTTTTCCTTTTCGAGTTTATTTATTCCATTTTGGCGACGAAATGTTCCTAAGCAGGAGGATTTTGTAACACCCCCGTCCCGAGAGAGTACGCATATGATACCGTAGGGGTGTATAAGAGCACTGGGTGTCACATTGTAGATTGGTGACTAAAGTATGGGAGTGATGATAAATGATGGAAACCGGATTGTTGTATGGGATAAGGGTAAAATTGTCATTAGCAAAAAAGCACTTTCTCATGAAAATCATTAAGTGTAGAGATGTGGGGCCATAGTAGGAATTTCCAAAGTCACATTGCAATATTTAAATGTTCGAGGACTAAATTGCAATTATGAAAAGTTGAAAATATAAAAATGGGAAAACAAGAGCCAAAATTCATTCGGTCTCAAAGCTTGCCCTAAAGAAACCGTAGGAGGAGGAAGGAGAGCCAAGAGGGAGGAAGAGACAATAGGCTGAGGAGGAGAAGTCCAAAAAATCGTGATGTTCTTGCCTTGTAATCATAGTAATTGGATTCTAGACTTTGGCAAGGAGAATAGATGCTCCTTTGGTCTAGGCTTTGTGCAAAGAGCACATGAACCTTCGAACGGTTAGGTTATGAGAAGAAACCAATTGGGAGAAAATAAACATGCAATCATCAAATTATATTACGTTTTTAAAAAGAATCAAGCAGATTTGGGCTACCGAATGATATAAGGATTTTCGATATCAATTGAGTATGAATTGACAGTTAGGTTTTGAAAAGAAAGTGAGGGAATTGTTAGGAATTCATAGTGAATTTTGTGTGATATGTTGAAATGGGGTATAAGGCATTAGATTGGAGGTTTAGAGTGAAAAAAAGTGGAAGAGAAACACATTCTGGTCATTTTTCAAGTAGTAGTCTCAGACAGAAATGCCTGCTTTCCCGCTTTTGACCATTTGTCGTATTTTGACCATAACTTGCTCATTTCTAATCCGATTTGAGTGATTCAAGTTTTTGGTTAAAATAGACTTCAAGGAGAATCAAACCTATAGAAATAGGCATCGTCAAATTCTGATTATATGTGGCCTAAAAATTTACTCAAAGTAGGGCTAAGCCACTGCTCTAACTTCTCAGACAGAACGCCTATTTTCCTGTTTAACATTTGGTCATATTTCGACCATAACTCGCTTCATTTATGATTCGATTTGAGATCTGCTTTCTGGGTTAAAATAGACTTCTAAGGAAAATATATTTGAAGGAAGTTCAAGCAAATTGTAATCCCAAAGTGCCCAGAAAATTTGTCAAAGTGGAGCCATGTGCGATTCCGTTCGCCAAATTGAGTCATCTAGATAAATATACACTTGTTATGTGGTTGAGGGCTTTAGAGCTGAGTTTTAAATTGAAAATTTAAAGAGATGTCATTGGATATATAAAGACTGATCTGGAGAGTTTCATAAATTTTGAAGACTGGCTGAATAATTTTTGAGTCATAAAGTCTATAGAGTATTGTTGGAAAAAGGTCGCTAAATGAGTGGGTTTTAGTGCTTAAGGGTAATTTGTCTATTTGGCTTTAAATGAATGTGTATGGTGATTTAAAATGGAAGTTAAGATTAATGTATAGTTGTGGTTTTCAAAAAGGTGAAAAGGACTATCTGACGGAAACGGAATTGGCTGTGAAGTGTTGGATTGAAAGCGGTGAATCAGTGGAGTAAAATGATGTTTTGCAAATTGAGTTTTAAAGTGAATGATTTGATGTTAAAATGAAAGCGACAAATGTTTATATTGCCTAAATGAAAGTTTTGATGTAAATGAAAATTTAATGTACATTTATCTTGCATCAATATATATTTATATTAAATTATATATGTATGCATATGTTTAGTATTTATGAAAGTTTAAAATGTGTAAAGAATGCATATGTATATTCGTGATATATATATATATGAGTTTTCATGACAAAGTAAAGGATTTAAATGGATTTATAAATGTATTTTGATAAATGTTTTACTCGATGGTTACCCTAACTCCCATATGACCGTATGACTGAGCATCGGGCCGAGGTACCTTAAGAGCGTGTAAGGATTTAGGAGGGTAGTTATAAAGCTACTAACCGAGGGAGGGAATTAGGTGTCTAGAGTAATATCCCACACGTGAAAAGTGGTGCTATGACTGGAACCCTATGCAAAGCGTGAGCCCGCAGCCAGTGGCAGCGACCGAATGTGACTGCCTCACCGCAAGACTTAAACTGCTCGTGGTTTATTTCCGGTTCCATCGTAAAGAAAGAAAGAAAGAAAGAAAGTTTAAGGCATAAAATGGATTTTAATTGTATAAAAGAGTTTAAGGCATAAATTGATTTTTAATTGTATAAGTATGTATTACTTTGAAAAGAAAGTTTAAGGCATAAAATGATTTTAATCGTATTAAGTATTTATTACTTTGATATATACTGAAAATGTTATCTTAATGAAAATGTACACTCACTGGGCTCCTTTAGCTCACTCTTTTCCGTATGTTTCAAAAACATTTTCAGGACCTGAGACAAGTGCGCCGGTAGAGTACCCTCCTGCGCAGTGAGTCGAGCCATCGAGGAGACGACGCATGTGAACTCGTATCAGAGTAAATAGTTTGTATATTTTATATGTCGAATACTTTGTCATGTATATATGCATATATGGATATATTTTGAAAAGGAACTACTTAGGACGTCGGCTTAAGTCCGGCTCAAGCCCAATCTTTTTATAAAACTGTGCATGGAATTGAAGAAGTTTTGAATGTTTTGATGATTTAAAATGAATAATGTATATGGTATATTTGTGTTGATCGAAAGGTGGACAAGGAGTCCTAAAACGAAGGTTGAAAAATCGAAGATTATAAGTGTTTTTAAATGATTATGCAGTGTATTTGTAAATTTGGGAAAGTCCGAAAACAGAGGGAAACTCGACCGATTTTTCAAAACTAAGTGTTTGAAAAAAAGAAAGAAAGGAAAAATTTTATCACCATTCCGCAGATTATTTTCAAAGATATGTAAAGGATTAAAGGGGTTCGGCCCATGATTTTATTTGATAGCCGCGAAAGTTTCACATCCATCGGAAGTGCCGAGGTCCCCTGCCCATGAGGCTAATCCGGTCGGGGCCCAACTCGTCTACTTGATCTGTCTCCATTAGCCTCCTCACAACCAATATATGCTGGTTAAACGTCCACGGCCCGTTATTAAGAACTGTGATGACATCGAATTCAGGAAAACTGAAATGTAGATATCTCGCTCATTCCATCTGTGAACCCGCTATTCCTTTCCCTACTCCCATATGGAGTCATAGTATCTCTTCATAGCGACAAAATTGATCGGCTTATCAGTGAGGAATCTACCAATTAGGGCATACCGCATATCCGTCCCTTCCGAAACAGCTTTGCCGACCTCCTCGCTTAGATACAATTTCCAAATTCCTCCATCTCTCTTCATTAAACTAAAATTAGCCCATGCATCCTCTCAAATTTGCATACCAAAGACGACTACCCATTATTCTTAAAGAACGACACTTGACAACGCTCCTAGAGCACTAAGGAAAAACCCAACTTGTCGATGATGCAGTTAAGAACTCGCCATCGTAGACGAGGAAACTCGCCCTTTTACTCTTTTTTTAAGTAATAAGGAATCAAACATCATAAAATGCATTTTTCTTATAGTGAATGAATTTATATAAAAAACAACCCCCTTTAAACAAAAAAAATATCAAATGAGTTTTTAAGACTCTGATTAATAAAATTCTTAATGATTTTTTAAATTATATGAATTTTATATGATATGTAAAAGTATATCAAATGAGTTTGAATCGTTTTACTAAAATAATTAATTAATTTTAAATTTGTTATTTACTAAAATAATATAGAGTAAATACAAAATTATTTTATTATTGTTTTTAAATATTCTATTTTACCTACAAAAATTTATAGTAGGAAATATTTAAAATAATTCTTAAAAATATGCATATTTACTTACAAAACACGATAATAGTTAAACTAATGAGAAATAAAATTTTTTTTTATCAGTTTACGTACAATAATTCAGTAGGTAATCATGGAATCATAATATAGTAGGTAAATTGTAGGTATATTATCACTAATATATTGCACCAAAAATTAGCGTTATATTTATCGACTAAATAGTTTTATAGGTAAATATTAGTATGTAAATTGTAGGTAAGTTGTCGTAAATATCTTGCACAAAAAATTGGCGTTATATTTACCGACTAAATAGTTTTGTAGGTAAATACTAGTACGTATTCTATAGGTAAATTGTTGAAAACATATTTTCCCAAATTTCGTAGGTAATTTGTCGATAAATCCATATTTTTATCTATATAATTGTTGTAGTAGGTAAATTTATTAGGTAAACCGTCAAATTCTTGTAGTGTAAAAATTATCTATTATATATTTCACACGTTTTTTTAATCGTTTTGCGAAGGACTAATTTTGATGTCTATGTAAATTATGTTCACTAAAACTGAATGACATTGATATTTGACAAAGGTATAATTAATATATCTATATCCTGCCAAAAATGGTAATGTCATTTTCACTATTAAAAGAAAATTAAAAAATATACAAATATTTGTACATAATTAACTTTATCTCACATGTTTTTGTAATTTTTATAAAATAATAAAATTCACAATTTGTCTTACTAAAGTTAGATCGAATAAAATAATTAAGATATTAAATTAGCTTCAAATTATTTTTTATTAATTACAAAGTTATTTTAAAAATAAATAAATTTTATTATTTTAGAGAATATTTTTGATATATATATTTTTAAATAAAAATAATTTTATTAATTCAAACTTGTAAAAAATTGATATATCCAAGATATAAATTGTTAAAAAACATAAAATGTGAAATAATATTCAGATTAATAATATAATAAATTGATATAAAACCTACCAATTTGATAATATAGTGACTATAATATTTATGACCCGTTCTTTAACATATTGACTTTCATAATTGATATATTCCATTAATCGAATTTGTTTTACCTGTTTATACGTCCCTACATAAATAAAATTTGCCAGAATGTGCATTAACGAAAAACACTATATTATAACAAGTTGACTATAAACTAAACGCTCCAATAAAATGATGACAAATCAAACATGATAATAAGACAACCTATAAATCAAACGCTATAATAAGATGGTAACTACAAAAATAAAATAAGACTTAAATCTTTATAAAAACCATTTTATTGAAAAATATGAAAGAAATAGATCAAATGAGTGATTTCGTGACACACTACTAAAAAATCACTTACCTTGCTAGAGGAAAAGAGGATAAAAGAAAACACTAGAGAAATATTAATATATTTGATTTCTCTCTAAAAGATTATTGAAGGATCCCACCCGATTAACCTCTCATGAACCCGGTGGGACTCCCTAAGACTCCAACAGATATAGAAACTTTTCCTTAAAACCATAAATTAAAACTGCGGAGCTTAACCCCTTTACAATTCTTCACATATCTTTAAAATAATGCTGGCCGGTGCTAAAAAAAAATTTTTCTTTCTTTCCAACACTTAGATTTTTTCAGAAATCTACAGTTTCCTCTGGTTTTGACTTTCCCAATTTACAAAAACCCGACGAAAAACATTTCCAAAACACTTCTAAATCCCACCCATCAACTTCCATATTAGGACTCTGCCCACAACCCAATCAACACAATATAAGCATATATATACATTTATTTCTTTTCAAATCATCAAAACATTTAAACCTTATTCAATTCCATGCATAATTTTATCAAAACATGACAAAATATTTACATATACAATATGCACTATTTTCAATGCAACATGCGCGCCTCTTCGGAGCAGCTGACTCACTCGTACAGAGTGACTTCTATCGGCCAAGACTGCCTCGGGTCCTCGAAAAATGTTTTTGAAACACGAAAAGAATGAGCTAAAGGAGCCCAAAGTGAGTGTACATTTTCATTAAAATAACATTTTCAAGCATATACCAAAATAATACATACTTATACAATTAAAATCCATTTATAAGCATTAAACATTTATGCTTTAAACTTTCTTTCCATAAATACTTATACCATTAGAATCAATTTATGCTTTAAACATTTATACTTTAAACTTTCTTTCAATAAATACTTATGCATTTAAAATTCATTTATGCTTTAAGCATTTATGCCTTAACCTTTCTTCCTTTATTTCTTTCTTTCATTCTTTCGATAACCCAGTAATAAACACACCGAACAAGCCCGGTACTGACTATGAGGGATGTCACATTCCAAAGCCATATAACCACTACGCCGCGAGAAACTCACGCCAGATGTGGTTCCAAATTATGCATTTATCACGTGTAAGGATATTACTCTAGACACCTATTTCCTCCCCGCTAGTAACCTATAACTTTACCCTAAATCCTTACACGCTTAAAGTACTTCGTCGATATCAAATATAACAGAAATAGTGGTAACCATCAGCAAACATTTCTTCAAATACATTTGTAAACACATTTAAATCCTTTACTTGACTATTAAACACATACGATTTGCTTACACATCTTAAAACTTTCTATAATACTTTAACATATGCATACATATTCATATACATGTATAAATACATTTATCCTTTCCTTTATCATTAAAACACATATGCATTCTTCACACATTTTAAAAACTTTCATAACACTTTATCATATGCATACATATAAATATATATATAATGATGCAAGATAAAACATTTCCATATGCCTTAACATGTACATAAACATTTTATTAAACTTTCAAATCTTAACATTAAAACCATTCACTTTAAAACTCATTTTTTCAAATATCATTTTCACTGAAGGCCACCCGCTCAACTCTACTGGTTTCCCGTTGAAATTCCCGTTCCCGTCCGATAGTCCTTTCACCTTTTCCCACAAAATCAATTTACACATTAAATTTATAATTTCCATTTAATCCACCATAAACACTCATTCCTATATTCGTATTCTCTAGAATCATTTAATGAGAATGGAACTAATCCAATCGATCATCCAAACTAAAGCAGGCGCATTCTTTCATGCCAACTAGTCATTTTAATTGATTTTTCTAGTGACAGTTTGTATTACTTTACTTCCGAGGTCTTGTGACTTCATTTTGACACTATGCTCCTGTACTCATTTAAAGCCAAGGTGCCAAGGCCTATTCCACTGGAATCACCCAATTTTGGGAGCACCGAAACTCACTTTACGTCCAATAACTGCCAATCTATGTTCAAAAACTGAAACTAGAATTGGCTTGCACATGAATCCACTGAGTGAATATTTAGCTACTTAGGATCGTAGAACTTGGCGATACATTCTTCACTTTGCCTTCCTTCAAGCTCCGAGTTCACGAGCCACTAAATCAATTTTCAATCGGATCAAATTTGAAGGAGGCCAAATACCAAAATCAATGTCGTAAAACAGACATTTCCTGTACTGAGATCATGCCCAAAATCGACTCAAAATGTGTTCTTCCATTTTTTTTCTTCACTCTAAACACTTAAATCTGATGCATTATACCCATTTCAACATAACACACAATTCACTATCAAACCTTAACCTCTTACTCACTTGATTTCAAAACCCTAATCTAATCCATGCCTTTCTCAATTTATTCAAATCATCATCATTCAACCCAAATGCACTAAATTTAACATCCATACAAGAAAATCAAAACACAGACATGAAAAAACACATCAAACCCTAATTTTCCCACCATTAAAACTTTACTTGTTCTTGCCTCATCCCATCACCCAGAGCACTTCTGGTGGCGCCAAAGGAGAAGAAAACTCACCTCCACTTTGGCCCCAACCTTCTCCTCCTTTCTCCTTTCTCCCTTTTCTCCTTTCTTCCTTACTGCATCGTTCTCCTCACTTTGGAGCATTAAATCTCCTAAAATTTTCTTTATTTCAAAGTTTCCAAAATTACTCCTTAAAACCAAGTAACTTCATTAGTTTGTTTAAAGTGGTCACTTTTTTTACCCAAGCTTCTCTATCGTCCATTCTCATGAGACCAAGTCATTTACTCCATTATTTAAAATCCTCATGACTTAGCCATTAAGAAAGGCTTGAACTTGGCTCTCATAATAAAATATCTCCCTTATAGTGCCTTTATCTCAGCTTTCACCTACATCGCTTTTATATCAAATTATATGTCGCAAATATTCTATGGTCGCCTATATTTCTGAATTAACCAAAGATTTAACTCAATCCTCTACAAGACTCTGTAGTTCGAACCACCAAATCTGGATTTAAATCATTAAAATCTAGAATCCCATTAATAGCGCATATTACCCGAATTACGCTCGAATCAATTCGAAACTATCCAAACTGACCGCTTCACTTTATTTCAGTTTCGTTAGTCTTTATGATTTATTCCAGATCTTTTCAGATGCGCTCAATTTCCTCGAAAAATTCCTCACAGCTCCAAATTTCAAACCGGAATCACCATTCACTTAAATCTCCCATTATCTTCTAAATATCGCCAGTCATAGAACTAAATTTTCTTAAAAATCCCTTTGCAACCCTCCATCCCGATAAAATAAGACATAGGGCCCATTATTCATTGTGGCACTGCTACAATTTTTCGAAAATTTTCACTTCATGCCCAAATGAAGTCCAGAGCGTTTCTAAATTCTAATCTACTCGCTTCTATCATTGCACCTCAAATCGCTCAATAACCACTATTATAACATTCAATAGCGCTGTATTTTTACAATTTCTCCTTATGTACTCATTCCTCGAAATTTAAATAACATACTTGAGTAAACTGATCTTCACGCTCTCATGTTGCTTCCTCTCTACCGCGATTCATCCACAAACACCTTTACTTCAAAGGAATCACTTTGCTTCAAAGAACCTAATCATTTCGAATAAATAATTTGAACCGGTCTTTTCCTCATACGTCAATTTTTTTTTTTCAATTCAACCTATTGATCTCTTAACACATGTGAAGAATCCGTCATACTAAGCATGTGAAATGTAAAATATGTCATGTATTCCTACAATTCGTGGCAACCTCAACCTAAGACGCTACCTCTCCAATTATTTTCATAATTTACTAAAGTCCCATATAGATAGGGATCAACTCCCTTTCTTCCGAATATCAACACCTCTTCCCAGGTGATATCCCCATAACACTGATCCCCACCTGTAAATTCTAAATCTCTCCTCGGGTTATTAACATAACTTTTCACAATCTTCGAGCTATCTTTTAATCTATCAATGATAACTTTAACATTATCTCGTTGTAGCCCTCGTACAATTTATGAACCTAAAAATTTTCTCTCCTTCTCATCCCACATAATGAAGTCCTACACTTCCTTCTTCATATAAGGCCTCATACAACGCCATTTTAATGTTTCGTATGATAACTATTATCAGAGGAAAACCCATAAATGGTAAATGTCTTTCCCTTTAAATTTTAAACCTAACACACAAGCCTTTGAGTATAACTTCCAATGTCTCGTATGGCTCTGCATTGGTCATCCGTGAAGTCGTGATAATCTCTTTTATAACCACCCAACTTCAACTAAGTCACTATTTTTCCATAGGTAGGAAATTCTATCATTTCTGCCAATCTATCCACAATCACCTATATCACGTCATAACCACTCCGCAAAGTGGAAATAAAAAAAAATCCATCATGATTCTCTCTCCCATTTCCACCCGAGGATCTAAGAGACTATAAGAACCCCGTAAATCTTTGATGCTCAACCTTAACTTTTCGACAAATGAGACATTTAGAAATAAATTTAACATCTTTCTTTATACCCTTCACCTTTAGTATTCTCAGGGTATGATACATTTTAGTGTTTCCTCGATGCATCGTAGATACGTTAAGAGTGAGCCTCTTCCATAATTTATTTCTTTAATCTTCCCACATCTAGTACACATAACCTCGTGACCTATCATCACTATACCATCTGCCCGCACTTAAAATCCTTTAACTCGCCTGCACTCGCTTCCTTTCAATTTAATCATGATCAGATTCAGTCTATGTACCCCTTATCTTGTCTATTAGTACAGACTAACATGAAATGTAGCTAGTAAGGCTCCACATTCATTGGAACTTCTAGCCTCGCACCTAAAGACCCCAATTCCATAAATCTAGGGAGGTACACAACCTTTAGAGAGATATGGAACCCGTGAGGCTTCCTACTAAGAGCATCAGCCACTACATTAACATTTCCGGATGGTACTCACAGTGCACTCATAATCCTTAATGAGTTCAACCTATCTCCTTCCGTCTCATTTAACTTTTCTATGTGAATAAATATTATATGTTCTTGTGATTCAGAAAAATTTTACATGCAACTCATATCAGTAATGCCTCCATACGTAGGAGCAAAGATCACAAACAACCAATCCTCTAGGTTATGTCCTATAATTCGCTTCATGCTTTTCAATTGCCTTAAATCATATGCTATCACATTTTCATGCTGCAATAAATGATTACCCCTGGAAAGTTCGTCTAGAAGCATCACAATTACATCAGATATGCTTTCGCTTCCGACGAATTGTAAGAACTAGGCTAAGGTCAAATTCCTTTTAGTTCATCGAATCTTTTCTCATATGTCTTTCCCATACAAACTTTTCATCTTTCCTTGTCAATTTAGTCAAAGGATCCACCTTGAAAACTTTAACAACCTTCCAGGACACACTCGCTAAACCTACAAAACTTTATATCTTCTCAATACATTCTAGGTGGTTTTCAGCTCACAATTTTTCAATTCGAGGATCAACAGAAACCCCCTTCACTGAAATCACATGCCTTAGAAAGGCAACACTGTTTAACTGCATTCAGAATTTACTGTTTGCGCATATCGGCAAATAGAATTTACTTAGATGTCTCATGATCTTTCACATCGCTTAAATAGATTAAAATGTCATCAATGAATACTATATAACAAATCTGATCTAAATAAGGTCGAAGATCCTATTCATAAGATCCACAAAGCTGCTGAATATAAGTTATCCAACTAGCATGACTAAAAACTCATAATGCTCTATACCGTGTTTTCAAAGTTGTCATAGGAACATCCTTCGACCTAATCTTTAATTGATGGCAACCTGAGCTTTAGATCCATTTTCAAAATTATCCTCGCTCCCCGTAATTGATCAAAAAGATCATCAATCCGTAAATGGGTGTCGATTGCGTATTTTCACTTTATTCAACTCTATGTAATCAATATACAATCTTAAACTCATCATTTTTTTTTTTTTTTTATAAACGTAACGGCACTCTGCCATGGAAGACTTGGCCTAATGAAAAACCCTTACTCACAAGCTCATCCATTTATACTTTCAATTCTTTCAATTCTTTCAACTTTTATGAGCCATCATATATAAAAGCCTTAGCACTGCCTTGTCCTTAGGGTCATTTCAATCTAAAAATTAATATATATATATATATATATATATATATATATATATATATATATATATTTTTATATATACCTAGAAGATCCTCCGAAATACATCCGAAATTATTCGACTATCGAATATCTTCCATTCGATCACATTCTCACCTCCTCAATAGCATAAGCTAGGTACCTTTGATATAACTTTTCAAGTATTTCACTAGCCCACATAACTGTCATATTATTGGTAGGTAGTATTTTCCTCGTAACCCACATAAAACAAACCTCTAGCCTCCCTCGCTTGAGAACTCAAACCTCTTCTCCTAAAAATCCTTGTAGTAAGATGTCTAGATAGCAAATCCATGCCTAATATAATACTGTCATGGATATCTAATAATATCAAATCCGCCAAAACTCCTAGTCTCCAATAATCACTCAAGTAAAATAATCAACTTTCCATTCTTTCCTAGGTAAAATCCTACCATACACACATTCATCATTATGTCTTCACTTTCACTTTTCTTTTCAACAATTACACTAATAATTCACTTAATGTTTAATTCACTTAAGCTAAATTAAACCTATGCATTTTCACCAACTATCTCATTACCTTTCTAGCTACGACCATGCTCTTCAGATCTCTTATACCGTCATAATTCGCTCTAATTACATTCTCTCACGGACACTGGGTCGTGCTCACTGGCCGATTAAATGTTGTATAACATCCGAGCCACCGCTCTAAAGGTATCCTCCATTCCTCCTACGACCTCAGAGGCGTGCGCCTAACAGAGTCAGCTGGTGGAGGAACATACGCAGACCACTTCACCATGTTCCTCGTGGAGTACCACGCCCTGAGCTCTTTCCGGTGCGGTCGCCCTGACGACGCATTTTTCTGCGAATTAAAATTAATATGTCATGTAATGCATATGATTTTAAATCACATAAATTTTTTATTTTTTATTTTTTCATGAAATCTTAAAAGAAAACATAAAAACAATCATATAAAAATAAAAATTTTCAAATCTTTATAACATTTTCAAAACTTCGCTCTGATACCATGTTGAAGGATCCCACCCATTGAATTCCTCATGAACCAGGACTCCTCCAAGATCTACGTATATAGAAACTTTCTCTTAAACCATAAATTAAATCCACGTGGTTTAACCTCATACTCTCACATATTCTTTAAAATACGCGGAAGCCATGCTAAAAAAAAAATTTTTCTTTTTCTTTCCAACACTTAGATTTTTTTCAGAGCACCTACAGAGTTTCCTCCCGGTTTTCTTGGATTCTCTCCCAAATTTACAAAACCTGGATGGAAAACATTTGAAAACACTTCTAAACTTCAATTCATCAACTCGCTAATTAGGACTCCTCGTCCACAACCCAATCAAACAATGTAATATACATATATATATATATTTATTTCTTTTCAAATCATCAAAACAATGAAACCTTATTCAATTCCATGCATAATTTTATCAAAACATGACAAAATATTTACATATACAATATGCAAATTATTTCACGCAAATACACGCGCCGTTCTTCGAGAAGGCTCGACTCCACCGCACAAGAGTGACCTCTATCGATGCATTCGCCTTGGGTCCCGAAAATGTTTTTGAAACACACTAGAAAGAATGAGCCAAAGGAGCCCAAAGGAGTGTACATTTTCATTAAAATAACATTTTCAAAGATATTACCAAAATAATACATACTTATACAATTAAAATCCATTTATACATTAAACATTTATGCTTTAAACTTTTCTTTCCTATAAATACTTATACCATTAGAATCACTTATGCTTTAAACATTTATACTTTAAACTTTCTTTTCAATAAATACTTATGCATTTAAAATTCATTTATGCTTTAAGCATTTATGCCTTAACCTTTCTTCCTCCTTATTTCTTTCTTTCATTCTTTCCGATAACCTGGAATAAATGACCTAACAGCTCGGCACGACTGGTGTGAGTGGGATAACACATTCCAATATAACCACTCACGTCGCGGAGAACTCACGTCAGATAGGGTTCTGGCCATTAGTACTCTTATCACGTGTAAGGAGCAAACTCCAGTGAGCTGCTCCCTCCCTCTGTCAACAGCACTTTACCCTCAATCATATCACAAAGATCGGCTGACACTACCATTAGTCAACAAACATCAAGATTTCTGTGTATCAAACGCTAAAACAACCCCCACCTGATCAACAGTCACACAATATTTGATCCAACTTCATACTCAACATGTTGATCACTAAGAATATAATAACAGATCTCTTTGAATAATAATACACCCTCCATTAATAATAAACCTTCCATAATGATTTTATCATACATACATACATATACATACTGGTTTTTCATTCTTCCATGCTGATATTTATATAAAGATAAAGATCATCAAAACTCATTTATTATTTTAACTGATTCACTTGAAAACCATTTTTTCAATATTTATTTGATCATTCATCCGTCAATCCCGCCGTCCCGCGGAGTTCATCAACCTAAGAGTCTGCTTCCAAGAAAAATCAATACATTAATCATAACATTGATCCGTCAAATAATCATTCTATATTCGTATTCTCTATAATCATTTTACTATAATTAATCCAATCCAATTTGACTATCCAAATCAAAGCATGGTATTTGAACAACAGTCACATCATTTTAGTGACAGTTTGATAATATCATTTTATAAACCGATCGACTGATATTTTCTGCGTTCACAAGTCGTTATTTATGGTCTGATCATTCGAATTGCAATCAATGGAAAAACAAAACCCGCTTATTCCAACGGTTAATTTATAACAAAATCTGAATCAGTAATTATTAAAGATATCCATTATAATATTGATGTGGGCTTTACTTATGATCGAACTGGCGATATTATCTTTCTGGTCTTATTCCTCTTCCTTTCAAAGTCTATTTTACGTAGCCACTTAAATCATCAAATCGATCAAAATTGAGCAAGTTATGGCTAAAATACCAAAAATCATCAAACAGAAAACAGGACATTTCCTGTACTGAGACTGC
This sequence comes from Tetrastigma voinierianum, assembly GCA_016808115.1. Taxonomy (NCBI): domain Eukaryota; kingdom Viridiplantae; phylum Streptophyta; class Magnoliopsida; order Vitales; family Vitaceae; genus Tetrastigma; species Tetrastigma voinierianum. The sequence continues at coordinate 131,279 of JAEQBH010001119.1, forward strand.
TGGCCCAAATCGACCAAATGTGTTTCTCTTCCATTTTTCTTTCACTCTAAAACACTTAAATCTGATGCATTATACCGCATTTCAACATAACACACACAATCTACCGTGTCCCCAACCTTACTCACTTGATTTTTCAAAACCCTAATCTAATCCATGCCTTTCAATTTATCTCAAAATCATCATCATTCAACCTTAAATGCCACTAATTTAACATCCATACAAGAAAAAATCAAAACATTAGGATATGAAAAACATCAAACCCTAATCTCTTTCCACCATTAAAAACTTACTTGTTCTTGGTTTTGGCCCTCCTCCTTTGCTATCACTTCTGTAGAGCACTTGGAAAGCTTGAAGGAGTGCTGAAAACCCACTCCTCTCCACTCTCTTTGCCTCTGAACCTTCTCCTCCTTTCTCCTTTTTTCTCCTTTTTCTCCCTTTTCTTCCCTACTGCATGTTCTCTCACTTGACATTGAATCTTCCTAAAATCCCTTTTATTTCAAAGTTTCCAAAATTACCCTTAAACCAAGTAACTTCATTGGGCTTGTTTAAAGTGGTTTACTCTTTTACCCAAGCTTCTCATTGGTCCATTCTCACGAGACCAAGTCATTACCCATTATTTAAACTTCATGACTTAGCCATTAAGAGGGTTTTAATTTGCCTCACAAATGTCATAAAAACATCTCCTTATACAGCCTTATCTCGCCACCTTATGTCGCTTTTATATCAATTATATGTCAAAAATATTCTATGGTTTCCGTTTATATTTAAATTCAACTTGCAATATTTTTAACAAATCTCTTCATTAAAGGAATTTCAGGCTCAAATCAACAAATCGGATTTAAAATCATTAAATCGTAATCCGGACAATAAATATTATTACCCGAATTACGTCAATCACCTGAAACTATCCAAACGTGGACTGCTTCACTCTATTTCAGTTCAAGGGCCTTGCGAGATTTATTCCAAGATCTTTCGTATTTTCTACCAATTAAAAATTTTTACACAGCTCCAAATTTCATCCGGAAATCACTATTCACTTAACTCCCATTATCTTCTAAATATCAGCCTGTGTCATAGAACCGAATTTTCTTAAAACCTTTGAAAACCCCTCCATCCTGATAAAATAAGAAAATCACTATCTCAACAGGGCACCCCGGTTACTAATTTTCGGGGTAAATTTTCAATTTCATGCCCAAATGAAGTCCGTGAGCGTCAAATTTAATCTACCGCTTCTAATCATTAGACCTCAAACTAAATCTTAATAACCACTATTATAACATTCAATAAGGTTGGGTTTTACAACCATTTCTTTGTTTCTTCCAACACATTTCCTCAAATCATTTTTAACAAAGAAAAATGACTATTTCTTCCCAAAGCGACACATCTTCTCTATTCCGATCTTCTTTCACCTTCATTCTCCTTTATTGTTCTACCTCTTTTATTCGCTGGAGGGTCGATCAGCTTCGTCGATGCATCTTCTATGCACAACAACGCTAATCACACTTCTCGGTATGTTCTTCCTCGCTTTCTTACGCTTTGCCACTGGGGGCTTTTGTTCGTCAGGAAAATGCAGGAATAATGAGAGACTTGAGGGTTTGAATGTGGGGTCGGTTGTTTGGGAACTAGAAGAAAAAGGTTGCTTAAAAGGCTTCCTTTTCTCCCCCCCTCTTCCGATCTTCTGATGGTTTTCCCCGTCTCGTTTGGTCGGTGAGAAATGAAGAGAATGTAAAGTTTTGATCTTGAATCTTGTTGTTTGGGAACTATGGGAAATGCATGTCACGAGAATTCGAGCACAAGTTTGGGACTTTCTAATTCTGAATTTGAACCTAGGCTTTTTGCCGCTTGGTACTTTTTTTTTAATTATTTCCCTTGTTTGGTTGCCGGAGGAATTTGAGTAAAATGTGAGGAGTTCGATATCGAGAGACTAAGATTTTACACGTGAACTCGGGGCCGTATGCACATTTGCTTGGTACTTAATTTTTCCCGTTTCAATGAGAAAACTTTTGAGTAAAGGCTTGTTTAGTATTTTCCTAAAACAGGTGTGGGGAGAAATGAAAATTATCATAAAGACATTGACTAGTGTGATCTCTAGGCAATTTTTCATTTTTCCTAGAAACATCAAAGTTTTTATATTTTCATTTTCATTGAGAACTTCACGTAAGAATATATTTTATTTATTTTTTAATTTCTATGATGTCCTACTCTTTGAGAATTTGTTTTTTTTTTTCCTTTGAGATTCATAATTCAGAAATGCATTTTTACAGTTGAACTAAACATACCCCTAAGCTCTATGCACAGCCAAACGCATTATAAACAAAACAATACTCAACATACATTTTCCATTTGCTTTTCCTTATATTTTCTTCTCGAAGAACCAAACAAATCAGTTCTTATCTTATTCACATTTATTTTATATCTTTGTTTTGTCAATGATCTCAGGTATCTAAATTCATTTGAAGAAAGAAGTGAGAGAGATGCTCCCCATTATTGTATTCAAGGAAAGCTTCTCTGCCTCCGATACATGAGTCAGCATTCTTTAATTTTAATTTTGCTTGTTTTTTTCTCCGTCATGATATATCACTCATGTTTATGTTCTGCCTTGATGCATACATTGGGATGATTTTTGCAAACATATCTAATAGTTAGGGATGACAATGGGTCCGATTTTGGTCGGATGAGATTCCTCGCCCCATCCCTATTGGATTTAGATTTTTTTGTGAGGGCCCCTTAGGCTCAAAGCGAACAATATCTACATGGTTGGGTCAGGTCGTTATTGTTGTGTTGAGGCTAGAAGTGCTGTGCAATGCCTAAGCGGAGCGAGTCGCTCTCATACGCTATATTTTGGGTATATAGGGTATTTTTTGTAATTTGTCATATCCAAGGTTATTATCAATCCAAATGTTCCTAAGGCCATTAACCAGATTCAATCCAATTAAATTTCCTAAGGAGCTTATGAAACCTGATTTAACTAAACAACTCCCTATGAGCTATAAAATGCGCATTTGGCCCTAAACACTAATATAGCATAATGCGCATCCTGTATCTAAATACTAATACAAAGAAAATGCGTAATTATCACAAGGATTTCAAGTGACTTTGTGCCAATCAGTTTGGTGGGAAGTTTGTACAAGCTTATGTTAAGGTCCTTAAGCGTACTCAAAAAAAGGTCTTGCATAAGTTGATAAACAAAGCCCAAAATGCTTGTTGAAGGAAGGCGATCATGGATGCTTCTTTGATAGCCAACGAAGTCATTGATAATGTCGGCAGTGAAGGAAAAGGGGGAAACAGGTAAAGTAGATATTGAAAAGGTATATGACCAAATCAACTAGAATCGCATTTTAGCAGACAAAAGATGGGTTTTGGAACAAAGTAGACTTATGGATCAAACGTATGCATAACAACAAATATTTTTTCTGGCTTTTAATCAATGGCGTACCAAGGTTTTAATAGCACTAGGTCGAGGAAAGGAGACCCCTCTCTCCATATCTTTTGTCATAAATGGAAGTATTCTCCAACCTAGTAGATAAGGCCGCCTGTGGGGTTCTCTCACTGGTTTCAATATTGCGACAGCAAGGAGAAGAGGAGAGCACATCACACACTGTTGTTCATACCGACACTTTAGTCTTTGCAATGACACTAGTGGGAGAAGTTAGGTTTATCTAGCTGGGTCTGCTATGGTTTAAAGCCATTTTCGATCTGGAAAATAAATCTGGAAAGAGCCTAATCCTACCAAGAGGATGTTGAGAACCTAGAAAGATTTGTCGCCGACCACAGGAAGGAACTTGATACCACTCTGCTTCAAAGCCTTCCCTCGTATGAAGCGAATCAATCTCGTGTGTGGATAAAGGAGGAAAGGTTCAAAAAGTTGGCGCCTTGAAAAGACAATACATATCGTGTTGGGAAGATCGATTTTGATTAAGAGCACACTCTGACCGCCCATCTATACACGTCATATACGTATTTAGTTTCCACAGTGGGAAAGTTGTTGGAAAATCCAAAGGAAACTTCCTTAGGTGGGGAACCTGTATGAATATTCATTTAGTGAATTAGGGTACGGTTTGCAAAAGCAAAGAAAGTGGTGGGCTGGGAGTAAGAAGACTGGAAAACCTGAACAAATCACTGCTTAGTAAATGGAATTGGAGACTGGCCACATAAGATAATTCCCCGTGGAAGAAACTGATCAAGCTAAAGTATGGTCTAGAAGTTGGGGAGTGGTTTTCAAAGGAACCAAATGGGAGTTTTGGGGTGGGTCTCTAGAAGGACATTGGGAAAGAAGGCCAGCAATTGAAACATGACTCCGCAAGCAGGCCGGTGGGGACTAATAAGATTTTGGGAAGATAGAACATGGGGAGAATTCATTTCTATAACCTATTTCCAACCATTTATGCAATTACTGATCGGGAAGGAAAATGATAGGGAAGTGTGGGAGTCTTTGAGGGGTGAAGGTGGTGAATTTAAGGTTCAGACTGCTTAATGACTAGAGCTGGATGAAGCTCAGCTAAGAATCAGCCCTCTATTAGCTGGCAAAGCAAAGGTGAGGCAAAGGTGGAGGACAAAATCTTACGGGATGTCAATAAGAAAGGCCGCATACGTCAAGACAAATTATGCACATGGAAAATGAAATATATTGATAATTACCCAAGAGGGCCTCATTTGGAATAGACCGGAACCTCCTAAAGTAGTTTGTTCACTGGGAGGCTCAAAGTGGGGAAAGGTACGACCGGGGACCAATTAAAGAGAAGGGGTTTTCAGCTTGCAAACAGATGCCTGATGTGCAAAGAGGAGGATGAAAATTTAGATCACTTATTTCTGTACTACCCTACAATCTGGAGATTCTAGGCTCTCCTCATTGCTTTGTTAGGAATGGAATGGGTTTGCCCATTATAGATTAGGGACTTAATGATGGGATGGTCGACTTTTCTTATAAGAAAAGAAGCTAAGAAGTCATGGCGTACCTATCTAGCCTCCTTAGGCAGAAGAAAAGAAATAAAGTGACGTTTGACAATTTAAACTTCTCCTCACATAGGATTAAACACTTCTTCATCTCCCCTCTATCACATCTTGGCTGGTCACTTGAACGTGAGGGGGAGCACCGTTGTAAATCGACACTGTGCATCCCGTAGTTTTTTCCCAAGTTTGTGGGTGGTAGGTATTATTTTCTTGTATACAACCTCAGATACCCTCGTGGATTGGCCCCGTTTTTGCTTATAATATTTGCCTTACCTACCAAAAAAAAAAACCCTAATATTCTCTTTTTCCATATACACTTAACCATGTATATCTTTCACACAACACAATATCACACAATCATGTAGCATATTAAGCACCAATCATTAAATGCAATGAATTCACGGTCTAGACCTACGCCCATCGCCTTGTGTAATCGTGCATACCCAGACTCATGATTTCAAGCTGTGACGTCCCAAAATCCGGGGGTCTGTTGATAACCCATCAACCCATGGAAAACCTGTAAATTATCGAGTAACCCGATCCCACATCGTGTGTCCTATTTACTGGGATCCATAATTTAACAAAAATCGAACGTAGTCTCCTTTGTGCGGGGAGCTTTATCCAATTCCTAACCTACATTATATGCTTACAAGGATCCATTCAGCCTAATATAACACAATGATCAAGCTTCCAAGTATTTATGAGTAAAAATTATAAACCTTTTACATAAAAATTCATATATGAGTTCACAATTTCACTCATTAATACATTAGTACATGTCCAAATGAATTTTATTTCAAACATTTTACAAAAAATGATTACAAAACCACAAGCCGACTCTTTCTCACTCCTCACGGCTCCGGATGAGAACCTCCCACTAGCAAATTTATTGTCACTGAAATGTTATCCCATATAGGGTGAGCCACGCCAAAAGAGAGTAATTCTGCCAGCAGGCGCCTCTTCCCCACCTAAGTGCAATATGCAATGTTCACCTTAACAATCACATTCACATCACAATACTCAAACAGGAAGGGAATACAGTAACTTAGGTTCAAATTCTACATATGTTATGCCATGAATGAGATGAGAGTTACTCATGCGATGCTCCGAGAGTCTTCACCGACCTCTATACCCGAAGTCTTTGTATTTGATTTTCCACTGCATAATGCGATGCCCATGTGTGATAAAAATTGTCATTGATGGAATACATCCAATGATCCTTTTTGAAGCCAAAATCATTTTTTTACAAACCAAAAGCTTTTTAGATGTTATTTCCTGAATGATCATTTCATTTATAAAATCATTGTGTCTTTTGTGGGTAACGAATTTCTGAACTCTCACCGTCGGTTCCGCACACCGTCTATACTTTTTTTTGGACTTTCACTGTCCAAGTGTAGTAAACCAGTCCCGTCTTCACTCCGCGATGCTCAGCCCTTGCCATTACTCCCACACAGTCGCCAGAGACAACTATGCGACTCTATTGGACTTCGTCCAACAGTAGCGGGCCCACCCACCAAATCACCAATTGTGTGTTAGATTCTAACTATGCACCCACACCCATGAAGTGCGATGTTCCCATGCATGATGCAATGTAATAGATGTCATATGGACAATATAAACCATACAATTTACTTTCAGATTCCGGGACAATTATATCACATGCATATAATTTTCAATTAAATATTTCACAAAGAATGTGTTACTACATTTAGAATACATATATTAAATATCCATGAACCACAACAATAAACATGCTACCACACATCAAGCAAACAACGAGTTTAATCTTTAGGAAAATGTGGCATATAGGAGCTCCACAACAACAAATTCAACAACCCTAACCTGTGCCTGAAACCAGCCATGAACCTGCCAAAATGCCTTTAAACAAGTCAATCTCAAATTTAAAACCGAATAATCTTTTTGATCCCAACATCCCTAACACTTTTTAGGACATATTACACACAAATCACAAAACACCACATTAAACGGCCACAATCGTGACACAAAATCCAGCATTTGTGTCGTTTAACATAGCTAAACAGCCCCTAAGGGCACACCCCAAGTCTATCTCCAACTACAATTTTGACTCCAGAACGAGGTTTTAGACAAAGGATCTTTTCTAACAAAATGTTCACTCCATGTCTTAAGTTTTCAAGGTTTGCAGATTAGAGGTAACATGTTCAGACCTTAAATTAAGATGGCAAATCATTCCAGGATAGCCCCGAATAGCTCTAGTAGTATTGTCTCAATTGACTAATTTCTAGGAACAATAAAGACATAATGTGACCATACTTTCTTCATGAAAGTTATTCTCCTAGGTGTCTAGTTTCAATAGGATTTTGATTCACATCATTTGGATCAGTATAACCCAATATATGGTCCAAATAACATGAGTTAATCCTGTAGAGGGGACAGAATCAATATCTTACTGTAAAACTCATTTTCAGGGTTTTTAGAGCAAGATGAACTCTGTCTCTGTACATTTGCAAAGCCTTGTTCTTGTGTTTTACCTCCAACTAGAATCATCCAATTTTAAGGTCCGTAGACCAAGTTATGGCCAAAAACAAGGACAAGGGTCTAGGGAAATTTTGGCAGAGTTTCCCCTTAACCACCCACATATCATTTTTTTCATATCTTTGAAAAACCACAACCAAACCAAACCACAATTAAGCCAACAATTACCCAACAAATCATCCAAATAGCCCCTAAGGGCTAGAAACCAGATTTTTCAATCCAAACAGTCCCTAAGGAGTCGCAAAACCTGATTTTTCAACCCAACAAATTTCTATGAGCTATAAAATGCACTTGCTCCCAAACATCCCTAATACAAAGATAATGCGCACTTGGCTCCTAAACAACCCTTAATACAGCAAAAATGCAGAATTCTAGCTCTAAACAACCCCAGGTAGAATTAAACCAAAGTGAATACTACCTCTTGGAGCGTAGGTAGAACCGGAAGGAGGTCTCAAGAACATCTCCTAATCCCGAAATTTTGATTTCCGAAATCTCCTCCTTGGATCTTTCTGAAATCCTCTTGGTACTCACAGAGCTCGCCGAGTAGATGAACTTTCACTCTTGGCTCGATGAATTCCGACAAACGAAACTCTGAGGATCGGAGAAAGAAGGTTGGAATGCTCTTTTTCTTTCTCTCCGCCCTAGGAGAGGGTCCAAAGTGAAAGCTATCCAGAGTATGAGCCGTCCCGCAGACTTCCTGCATTTTTAGTAGTGGATACATACCTCACAAGAAATCTGCGGAGGTACTTAAGCCTGCTAGATTCTTCATCTGACGCCTCTTTGCTAGTTCTCCGTTGAGCTTTCTGGTACCTATCAAAGACCCTATGGGACGGATCAAAAATAAAAGAAGAATAGAAAGATGGAAGATTTACCTCAAGACCTGTAACTCAATCGGTAAAGGGATGGGTTGGACATACACGAGAACCTGAATACTAGAATGTAATACACGAAAAGTGAATCCAACTAAAAAAATAAAAAAAAAGATGAAAATTTAATCCTACCATATTTGTTTTGCCACTGCTCGAAAAAGGGGAAAAGAGCAACAACACAGTTGTGGGTGTCAATGGATGAAAGTCCTTAACCACTTTAGATTGTGAATTTTTGACTTTTATGTTTCCTAACAAAAGAGACGGGCAAGGGCCACCGATTCCTGATTTCTCGTAGACAGATTTCAACTTTTCCGGCTTCACCACCAAGGCATTATACAGTCGGAAAACAATCCAAAAGCACCCAACAAAGCTAAAGATATGAACACTTTAGCAACTTCCTCCATTATATTGGGTTGTATTTCTTTCATTCAATAAGCTGGGGGCCATTTATAAAGGGGTTCTGAGGAGGCATTTTGGGAATAAAACAATAGCAAAGACTTGGAGGAAGACTTCCACCCAACATGGAAAGCTCATAATATTAGCAATTTTTTTTATTTGTTTCATACTTACAATAGAAAGTACTAAGAAAAGAATGACCAAAAAATGGATGGTGACTTTGTCTAGTAGATAAATTAAATTATCAGTGACTTAAAATTAATGTGGGCAAGAGGTATGGTTAAAATGCTTTTTGGAAGTTTAACAATTTAATTAGGTTTCTTTTCTAGAATCTTTCTTCTTTTTTTCTACTCACCTGATAAAGCAACTCCTTTTAGCATACTTTAGAATGGATGATCATGCTGTCTTAAGAAAAGAAAGCTATTATTTATTTTTCACAAAGAAATATTTTTCTTAAAATAAAATTTCTTAATCGTACACTTTCCTAAATAAGTGTTCTAATTTTTGAAAATACTTGCGTGAATTTTATTTATATATTAAAAAAAGAAAAGCTAAACCCTAATTTGTCTATTGGTTTTTCAATCATCAATATAGTCTCATTCTTGTCTTTAAGTATAGATGGGGAAAATATTCCATTAATGTATAAAACTTATAAAGTAGGAACAATAATTCAATCAACCCAATGGAACTAATTAATTGAAGAAATTGAATCATTTGCCATTGGCCTTTGAGGCAGTAGAATCTCCTTCAGGAAGGAATGAATCCATCGAGAAAACGTTCTGCCTTTAAGCAACCTTGAGATCTTCAGATTCATCATCTCTATGTTACCTAAACTATCTCAACATGCCATAATCTCATCTCAATATTGGTCCTGCTACAATCATCAAGAACAATATCTTTCCTTTCCACATAATTTTCACAAATAAGATCCACCTTCTCCGATTTTATCCAACCAATATTGTCTCCAAACATTCTCTCTACTTTTCCTTATTAATCACACAAAATATTGACACTTGATTTGCATAAAATTTACCCCATATCATGTAGGCCAAATAAGGGAAGATGTGTCACATGACTTGTTCTATCAACACGCGCGACTCCAATTGTGACATACCAATAAGGTAAGTTATGTCACACAACTTGTTCTACCATCATGTGAGATTTGTTGCTAAAAAAAAAATAAACATGCGATTTAGATTGTCTATGAATATGACAAGAGGTATTCCTAACAAATTCTTCTCGGGGCTAATAAAATTGTTTTGTTCCCTTGAAAAAATGCTGATTGAGTCGATTGACTCATGGATCTAATGTTATATCAGCCTTTCATTGTATTAATTCTATCTCTAGGTCCAATCGGGGCTATGAACACATAAGCTCTGTACATGTTTTAATGAAAAATTCACTAGTTGAAAAATAATTGAGTCTATTTATATTCCAATATAAATAAAATTATTGTTCTTAAATAAATTGGGATGGAAAGGAAAGACTGAGTAATTGTTTCAAGAAGAATAGAGGACAACTCTTTTTGAAAAGAAGGATTCAAGGAATTGAATCAAATTAGAAAGAGAGTGAATGGTAGGTTCACAACTATGTTTATTAGAAAAATCAACCTTCCTTTCCTTCCTCTCTTGTCTAACATTGGTTAGAATGGTAGCAGGAACAATAATTCAATCAATTGGAAATCTAGCCAATCAAAGGATCAATCATTTGTCATTTGCCTGCTGGCATCTAGTCTCCTTGTTTAGATTCTGTAAGAGACCATTGATGAGAAGATTGGATCATGATCCCAAAAGTAATCAAGGGAACATAATGTTAAACATAAGATACACACGCCTTCTATGTAATTGGAAATGTATCCAAATGCTCTCTCAACTCTTTTTGATACTATCCATTTATATAGTTTCTGAAGATATGACATTTGCTATTTCAAATTATAAGCATACATACATATATATATATATATATATATATATATATTGCATTATCACAAAAACAAAAATAAATAAATGTAAAAAGGAAAAAATTTATTTATACCTCAGAAACAAGATTGCACTTTTATAATGATAAAATGGATTTTTTTCGCATAAAAACGTAAAAGCCATTTAACATTTAGTAACACACAATAAATGAGAGGAAAAGGCTCGTGTTTCGCCATGAGTCTTTCATTCCTTTAATTTTTCTTGTGAATATTCTTAGAATAAATCGCACAAGCTATTCTGCTTACTTAAGGAAATGAGACTAAGAGAAAACCCAATTACCAGCCCACATCCATATCCCATCAATTTGATTTTCCAATCAATTCCAATTTCAAACTTTCTTGTGAAGGCTCTAGCACTTCATCAGTTGTACATCTATTGGATAATGGAAATCCACATAATCCCGAGTTTTCGTAGTATGAATCATTTCCAAATGTCTGAAACTGACTGCCTTGAGGTATAAATCCAGGAAGATGATTTTGAGAAAGATTCAAAACTTCAAGAAACGTCAAACTTGCTAGTTCTTGAGGACTCTCCCCACTCAAGTTGTTTGAAGAAAGGTCCAAGGACCGCTACTCTTTCAAATTTTTGAAAGATAAATGGATGTGTCTCCGTGAAGGTAGCATTGCATGCCGAGCTCAAGTGAATTAAGATTCCTAATGACTGGGAATCTCTCCTTGGAATTCTATTGTTGACAAATCAATTGTTAGGAAAGTATTCAAGATTTTCACACCATTTTTAACCCTTTATCGTCACCACTACGGAATCTCTATAGTGAAGTGTCCCCCATATGCATCTTCTTCTTATCACATCGCTTTAATATCGATATTCATTATTGTTTTTAAACTTCTCAAATACATTTCAGGCAAGTTGCCCTCGAAATCATTGTGAGCAAGATCAATGATTCTTAGACTCATGAATGGGGATTTGATTTTGGAAAACTCTATATGGCCATGGAAATGATTAGAGCGCAAAATAAGAGTGATGCAATCTCTTTGTAAAGAGCCTTAACCAATGGGAAACGATCATTTATTTTGTTATTCAAGGTTCAGAACTTTGTTCTATAATTGATCAAAGATCGAGGTACATGGCTCCTCCAATTGATTACCATCGTCAAGAGTTCTCGATAGACCCTCCCTTCAAAAGTTTGGAGGAATGGTGCTATGAATTGATTCCTTTGTACCAAAACAGAGAGATTCTGCCAATTTCCCAAACAATGAGGAATATGCCACCAAAGGTTATTTGACAAATCAAGAACGCTCATGGAACTCATGGTAACCAATCTGCAAGGATTTTCCACTAATTTGTTATGGGAGATCGAAAGAAATATGTAGAATTTGTAGGAGTTGAGTTTCTCTTGCAAAGAAGTTGAAATGAAGATCAAGAATTCTACATTCTGACCATGCAGCCATCCTAAACCCACTTATGAGTTATAAGAGAGATTCGAGAAAAGAATGCATCATCCTTTTCCCACGTTCCATGACAATATTCCACCGACAAGTTGTCAGGTGAAAGGTCTAGATTCTAGATGTCAAGTAACATGGAGTTGGAATGAACTGACATGGTCAACAAGAGCATCATGTTTGAAAGATCAATGCAGATTTATAAGTTTTTCAAATCCTGCTTGTTTCCAGAACACCACTCGCTATTTGAAAAAAGTTTAAGAGACGAAAAGGTCATGTTCAAATATCAGTTGAATCGACCATGTAACTCATTCATACTAAATCAATTTTCCAATGAATAAATTGAATTCACCAATATGACCAATGAATTTATTATGATCGAGATCTAACTCTTACCAATGATGGCAGAGTATACAACCAAGATGCAGTATTGTCCCACTGAACAAAATTATACCCCAGCGCACAAAAGCGATGATTTGAAAAACCCATTTTCATTTTCAGGAGAAGGAATCGCCTCTAGCCGACATGGGAGCAAGATAGTTTACAAGGTTTGTTAGGTTTCCACCGATGATGGAATTTCGATCAATAAATTGTTCAGAAAGGCTTAATGAAATCAAATTTCTAAGATTATCAAAAATATTCGAATTTTATCGCAAAAATGATTACCATCAAGATTCATGAAGTGATTTGGTTGAGGTTCTCAGAGAAGGTGGATGGACCCAAAGAACTCGCAATCTGAGAGATCCAAACCGTAGAAGACTTCCGATTGCCCATTGAAGCCAAGCTCTCTCCACTCAAATTCTGTGAATGATAACCATGTTGATAAGGGAATTGTTCTCATTGAATCGGGAAGTTTCATTGAGGTTGTGAATTTTCCCATATGAAAGAAGCTCGAGTTTCTAAGAATGTCATTGTAAGGAATCTCCTATGTAATCCACATAGGGAGATCTAGGGATATCAAGAAGACCGATTTAGCAAGGAATTAGGAAAAATCAAGAGATGGATATACCGGAAGTGAGCTTCGCAACTTGCTAATTCAACTGCAGAATCGAAACCATCCGCAATCCCGCTTCCACGATTCCTAGAGAGATCAAGTGAAACCAAGTTGGAGAGGTGAGATTTCGGGTGAAATTAAGCCCCAAAATCCCGAGCAAGAGAGGTCGAGATGCATCAAGATGGAGAACCCACTAAACCCAAATAAAACAGAGGACCCACTAAAGGAAAGTGCTGTTGCTTTCGAGATGAGGAAAGCGGAAGAGGGCGTAGAGTTGAATGGATGGTTCCAGAGAGCCAACCGTGAATCGAGGTCAAGCTCAATCACATGGCTACCAAATCAACCGACCCATTCCGCGGCAGCAATCACTACCCTCCTTCCAATAATCATGATAAGAAGGAGTTGAAATAATTCAAGTAATCGTAATAAGAATTCCTGATTGAAATGATTTCTTGCCGAGAAGAGGCTCGCCATGAGAGCAGACATTTTGGTGGAATTAGAGAAAGAGAAACACTAAGAAAGAAGAAGCTGAGAATGAGAGGTGCATTAGAAAATAAAACAGAGGTGTTTAGACTTCTTTCTTTCCAAAGCAATTGAGATGAGATGAGAGAAATGGTGGTGAGAAACACTCCAATTTATGGACAAATGATTCACTGCAAATCAAGAAAGCAATAACATTAATTGAAAGTTAGAACATCAAGGATAATTTTTCTCAAAAGATTCATTTATTTAAAAACTTCCCTTTGGATAAAAAAACATATGAAAGTGATTAAAATAAATAAACATGAAAATCTGGTAACTTAAAATGAAAGAAAAAATAACAACTCAAATTATTTAAAGATTCAGATATTTTCAAATTTTAAGAAAATTGTACTACAAAATAAGTCAACAAACTCATCAATCATGAATTTGCCTATTGACTTGGGTGATCAACCTCATGATCAAAACCATGTGAGAACCTATCATTATTATATTATCTCAATTTAAATTGTCTAAGAAGTTTTAATTTTATTTATTATTATTGTCTTATTGCTTTGAAGTAAAAAAATCGCTTAATTGCTTTAATTTAATATCATTGTTCACTATTTTCTATTAATATTACTTATGCACCTAATAAAACCTTTTATATAATTTCTCTATTTTGAAGCAAAGAAAAATATTAAAAATGAAATATATGAAATAAAATAAGTTTAATATCAATTATTCTATTTAATTTCAATATAAAAATAAACTATAAATTAAATGATATTCATATTTATATATTTAGTAATAAGTTTAATTATTTCCAAATATTCTAAAGTATATTGTTAGTTTATATGGATATATTTGTATGAGAATTATGTTATGTTATGAAGCATCGCGCCACAAAAGTAAAAGCCAAAATCCCTAAAATCATTAAACATGAGATCTCCAACAAAATAATAAAATATGACTGAAATGTTTAGCACACCTTTATTGAGACAAAATGCCGTTTCATACCACAGTGTGGCCTTTTCCGAGACAAAATCAATACTAAGATCTCGTGCCCAAAGAAAATAAAATTCAAATTATATAAAGATTCATGTATTTTCAAATTTTCATTTTTTTTTAAAGATGCGCAATTAAACTTTGCAAGTACGTGAGAGTAATCCAACATTCTACCACTGTGCGACAATTCTGTCCTTTAAACAAACAAATGCATCACAACCTTCTAAAAACAATTCATTTCTCGCACTTGGGCTTTGTTGTCATGGGATGGGACTTGTTCATAATGTGTTTTCTGCCATGTACTTCTTTTATTTTACACGGTAATTTTTCCCGTCTCTCCTAGAAATAATTTAATGCTGACAAAATCTAATCTACTTTAGGAGAGAATGCTTCATTTGATGAGCCTTGGTAAGGTTCCTATTTTTTAAATTGTTCTTTAGAATAGGTTTTAATGAACTAAAGAACATAATTTCCATGTTTTATGAAATTGTTCTTATTCTATACTGAGTGTTTTTATGTTCTTCCTATTGCTCTTTTATGTTTTCCTTTTTCCAAAAATAAAAATAGTTTTCAAATTTGTAAACAACGTATCTTTAATGTTCTGGCAAAAATGTTTTTAAAATAATATTAAATTTGTTCCTTTGTCTTCAAGATTTCAAGGTTTTCTATATTCCCTTTCTTTCTTTTGATAAGCAGACGCCTCTATGCTTTTGTGAGACTTCACTCGTGATCACCATACTCAGTGGGCGCCACTCAGGGGAGGCCATTATTTCCATCGGCCTTCTCGCTTCCTCAGAGAGCCCAACCTGTTCCCAAGACCTGCACAACCGACCAAGAGCTCGCCTGGCAATGCAGATGCTTCCTATCGACCAAAGACCCAGCCCCTGCCCGAATCCCTGTGGTGGAGTGCCAAAGGAACTCGGGGAATGAGGATATCCTTATGCATGAAGCTCTCCCCCACCCGAAGGGTACCCAGGGAGGTGGCCACGGCGGCGGGGTCTCACAACAAAGGCGCACAGGTGGTGCTCAGTGGCTCACGCAGAGGTCCACTCAGAATATCGGGCGCCGTGGCACACAGACACACTTCGGGGGGCATGCATCGTAGATGACTTCAGACCGGGGGAGCTGTTCACCGGGGAGCATCTTCTACTACTTAACCGAGCTACTAGCTGGGCTTGGTAGCAGAGATGCCTCCCCATTGACCTTGGCCTCGGTCCCGGGTTCGAGTCTCTCTACGAGGCGAAAGAAAATGCCAGTGGGAGACATATTCTGTGGAGGGATTCCACCAAAGTGCACCCAAGTGTTACGTATGGTGGACTCCCACAAGCAATAATTCAAGGGCACCCCGTGGTCAACAATGCATGGGTGTGGACCCTGTCAATAAACTCATGAACCCGAGGATCCTGACTCCAATGGATGTAGAAACTTTTCTCAAAATGCTAAATAAAATCCATGGAGCGAACCCCTTTTACGCCTTTTAATATATCTTTATAAAATAATGCGGAAGTCATGATAAATTTTTTTTTCTTTTTCAAACACTTGCATTTTTCGTGGTGGAATTACGAGTTTCTCCGTTCTGACTTTCCCAAATTTACAAGTACCTCGCAGATAAGCATTTAAAAACACTTCTAATATTCAAATTTTCAACTTCCGTTGTGACTCCTCGTCCACAACCCAATCAACCCAATATATGTTCATATACCTTATTCATTTCAATCATCAAAACATTTAAATCCTTCAATTCCCATGCACATTTGTATCAAAAAATTAAGCCGAGTCAAACTTGCTTCTCGACGCCTAATTCATTTTCTGTAATATATCCATATATGCATAGATGCATGGAAAATTATTCGACATATAAAATATGCAACTATTTATACAATGCAAATGATATAATGCCTTTCGATATTCGACTCCATCGCTACAGAGGGTAATTCCACCGGCTCACCGCTCCTGGTCCTCAAAATACTTTTGGAAACATATGGAAAAAGAATGAGCTATGAGCCCAAAGGGAGGTATACATTTTCATTTAGATAACATTTCCAATATATACCAGTAATAATACATACTTATACAATTAAAATCCATTTATATGATTAAACATTATGCCTTAAACTTTCTTCAATAAATATTTTATACCATTAAAATCAATTTATGCTTTTAAACATTTATGCCTTTAAACTTTATTTCAATAAAATACTTATGCATTTAAAATCCATTTATGCTTAAGCATTTATGCCTTAAACTTTTATTTTCAATAAATACTTATGCATGAAAATCCATTTATATGAAACATTCAGATCAACTTTCTTTTCTTTATTTCTTTCTTTCATTCTTTCTCGATGGAACCTGTGAACAACACCAACGCTCGGTATCGACTAGTGAGGGACAACATTATCTCCGGGCCATAACCACTCCACAACAAGGAGAAACTCACATGCATAGTTCCAGTCATAGTACTTTATCACGTGTAAGGATATTACTCTGCACAACCTACTTTCTCCCTCATTAGTAACCTATACCCTTACTCCCTAAATCCTTACATTTAAAGTATTTCTTCGCCGATATCAAATACACAACATAGGGGTTTAGTAACCATCAAGAAAACATTTCTTAAAGATACATTTATAAATACATTTAAACTTTTACTTATCATCAAAATACATATGCTTTCTTTACACATTTTTAAACTTTCATTACTCTTAACATATGCATACATATTTAATACACATATAACATATGCATTGATGCAAGATAAAACAATGCAAAGATAAAACATTTCCATATGCCTTAACATTTACATAAAATTTACATTAAACTTTCAGTTTAACATTAAAACCATTCACTTAAAAACTCAATTCTCAAAATATCATTTTCACTACGCTTCACTCGCCAATCCCGCTTGCTTTCCCCACAGTTCCCGTTTCCCATTCGACAGTCCTTTTTCACCTTTTCAAGAAAATCACAATTACACATTAACCATAATTTTACTTAATCCACCATGCCCATCATTCCTACATTCTTATTCCTCTAGAAATCTATTTTACTTAGGAACTGGAATCCTCAATCCACCTGATCATCCAAACTAAAGTTATGGCATTTTTCATGCCAACTAGTCATTTTAATTCGATTTTTCTAGTAACAGTTTGTATTACTCATTTTTCCGAGGTCTTGACTTCATATTTTGACACTATGTCTATACTATTTAAATCTAAGGTGCTAAGGGTTCTATTCCAATTGAATCACCCAATTCGGAGCAATCGAAACTCACTTACGTCCAAATAACCCGCTAATCTTACGCTCAAAAATCGAACTGCACTGCTTGCAGCCACGGCTGTCCTACTTGAGTGAATATTTAGGCTACTTAGAATCGGTGAATTTGGCGATACATTCTTCTTAAGTTTGTTCTCCTTCAAGTCTATTTGATGTAGCCACTTAAATACTCAACCGGATCAAAATTGGAGTGTTATGGCTAAAATACTCAAAACTGGTCAAACAGAAAACAGGACATTTCCTGTACCGAGACTGAGTTGCCCACTGACTAAAATGTGTTTTCCATTTTTTCTTTCACTTAAACACTTAAATCTGATGCATTATACCCATTTCAACATAACACACACAATTCATTGACACCTAATCTTTACTCACTTGATTTTGTCAAAACCTAATCTAAAACCATGGCTTTCAATTGATACAATTCAGCACCATTAAACCTTAAATACTATAAATTTAACATTCATACCAGAATCTAAGACATTAAACATGGAAAACATCAAACCCCTAACTTTCCCACCATGAAACTTACTTGTTTCTTGAGTTTTTGGCTCCTCTCCTTGATTACCACTGAAAGCTTGAAAACAAAGCAGTGGGGTCCTGACTCTCCCCAATCCTCGATTCTCCTCTTCCTGTTTCTCCCTTTCTTCCCTTTCTTTTTCTCTCTTTCTCCTCCCTTTCCTCTCCTATACGTGATCCCCTTTGAGCACTTAATCCCAAATTTTTGTGACTTTAAAATATTATTCCAAAGTGCCCTTACAACAAAATATCATCAAGTTGGTTTAAAGAATTACCTTTTATCCAAGCTTCCTACTGGTCCATTCCCATGAGACTCAAGTCATTTACCCATTATTTGTAAATCATAATTTAGCCATTAAGAAAGATTTTATTTGCTAGTACACCAAATATCTCCATTATAGCAGATTTTATCTCGCCGTCACACGTTTATATCGATTATATGTCAAAAAATATTCTATGGTCGTCATATTTAAATTTGAACATAAATATTTTAACTAAATCCTTTCACAAGGAATTCCCGTGCCCTAAATCACCCCAAATCGTATTTAAAATCATTAAATCTGGTGAATCCCAAGACATACGTGATATTACCCACTACGCTCGATCAAATTCGAAACTATCCAAAAGGACTCCGTTTCACTTTATTTTAGTTTCGTTAATCTTGCGATTTCATTCCGCACTTTCTTATTCGCTTCACTTCCGAAAAATTTTCAAATAAGCAGCTCCAAATTCTTTACCTGAAATCACTATTCACTTAAATCTCCATTATCTTCTAAATATCGCCCAAAGTCATAGGAACTCAAATTTTCTTAAAAACTTTTGCAAACTCCCCTCCATCCCATAAAATAAGAAAATCACTATCTATTGTGGCACCCTACTACAATTTTCGACACTTTCACTTCATGCCTGGGAATGATGTCCAGAGCGCCCACTTAATCCACTCCTCGCCATCATTAGACCTCAAATCGCTTCAATAACTACTTATTATAACATTCAATAAGGTTTACAATCACTTCTCCTTATAAAAATTTCCTCGCCCTCGAAATTTAAATTCTCATGTCGCCTTCTTTTCTCTACCGTGATTCATCCACAACACCTTTACTAAAGGAATCACTTTGTTTCAAAGATCCTAATCATTTCGATCAACAATTTGTACCGGTCTTTCTTCATACGTCAAATCTTCTTCATTCAACCGTTGATCTTCTTTAACACATGTGAAGAATCTGTCACATACTTTCTCGGCTACAGAAATGTAAAATATGTCATGTATTCCACAATCGTGAGGGCACCTCAATCAAGACGCTACCTCTCCAATTATTTTTATAATTTACAGTCCCATATAGAGAGGACTTAACTTCCTTTTTCTCGAATATCAACACCCTTTCTCAGTGCAGATATCTCTACAACACTGATCCCACCTAAAATTCCAAATTCTCCTCAAGTTATCAACATAACTTCTTCACAATTTTGAGCTATATTTAATCTATCACGGATAACTTTAACATTATCCTGTTGTAGCCCGAACAATTTATGAACCTAAAATTTCTTCTTCCCCTTCCTCATCCCAACACACGGAGCTTCATTCCTGACACTTCCTTCCATTATAAGGTCTATAAGGCGCCATTTCAATGCTTCGCATGATAATTATTATTGTAGTGAAAACTCCATTAATGGTAAATGTCTTCCTAACTTCCTTAAAACTCTAACACACAAGCCTTGAGCATAACTTCCAATGTCTCAGATGGCTCTTTCGATCACATCCGTGAAGTCGACAATCTCTTTTATATACAACTCAAACCCAACTTCTCAACTGTCACTATTTTTCCATGCCAGGTAGGAATTCTAATCGATTTCATTAATCTATCCACAATCACCCATCACGCCATAACTACTTCCGGCAAAGTGGAAGTAAAAAAAAATCCATCGATGATTCTCTCCCATTTCCACCGAGATTCAAAGAGATCAAGAACTCGCAAATCTTTGATGCTCAACCTTAACTTTTTGAAAAATGAGACATTTGAAATAAATTTGCAAACATCTTTCTTATATCCTCCACCTTAGTATTCCCTTAGGTATGATACATTTTGTGGTTTCGATGATCGTGATATGCAAGAGTGGGAGTCTCTTCATAATTCTATTTCTTTAATCTTCCCACATCTAAGACATAACCTATGACCTATCATCACTATACCATCCATTCGCACTAAAAATCCTTCTTTTAACCCGCCCCTCACTCAGCTTCCCTTTTCACCTCTTAATCATGATCGGGGATTCAGCCTATATAGCTCCTTTATCTTGTCTATTAGTACAGACTAACACATGAAATGTAGCTAGTATGTCCCAACATTCCGTCAATCCTAAAACACAGACCCAAAGACCTCAATTCCATAAATCTGTGTGGAGTACACAACCTTGTAGAGATATGGAACCCGTAGGCTTCCTACTAAGAGCATCACGACGCATTAACATTTCCCCCGATGAGACTAACTAGTGCACTCCATAATCCTTAATGAGTTCAAACCCATTCCTCTGGCTCTATTTAACTTTTCTATGTGAATAAATATTGCATGTTCTTATGATCTGTAAAACTTTTACATGCAACTCCATATCGCAATGCCTCCATATACGTAGAGCAAGGATCACAACAACCAACTCTAGGCGCAGGTCCCGT
Organism: Tetrastigma voinierianum; assembly: GCA_016808115.1. Lineage (NCBI taxonomy): Eukaryota > Viridiplantae > Streptophyta > Magnoliopsida > Vitales > Vitaceae > Tetrastigma > Tetrastigma voinierianum. Next base: position 152,311 of record JAEQBH010001119.1, read on the forward strand.
ATAATTCCGCCCATGCTTTTCACCGTTTTAAACTATATATATCACATTTTCATGCTGTGATTAACACACCCCTGTTTCTCCGTCTGTATGACCACATCAGATATGTTTCACTGACGGAATCAGGCGAATCCAGGGCTAAGGTGTCAAATTCTTTTAGTTCATCGAATCTTTCTCGATATGTCTCTTACTATACAAACCTCTATCTTTTCCTTGTCAAATAATTTAGTCAAAGGATCCGCTAACTTTGAAAATCCCTTTAATAACCTTCCGATAATACCCCGCTAAACCTAGAAAACTTTTATATCTCTGTCACATTCGTAGTGGTTTTCAGCTCACAATTTTCAATCTTTCGAGGATCAAATGTAAACCCCTTCATCAAATCACATGCCTTGTAGCAACACCGTTTCAAATCCTAACTGAATTTATTTGCTTCACATACTGAAGTAAATAGAATTTACTTTAGATGTTCCTCATGATCTTCATTATCGCTTAAATAGATTAAAATGTCATCAATGAATACTATAACAAACTGATCTAAATAAGGTCGAAAAGATCCTATTCATAAGATCCATAGTACATGAATATGTTAGTCCAACTAGCATGAATAAAAACTCATAATGCCTATATTCATGTTTTCAAGTTGTCATAGGAACATCCTCTTCCTGACCTAATCTTTACTCGATGGTAACTGAGCTTAGATCCATTTTTTTTGGTAACACCTGCCCTCAGAATTGATCAAAAAGATCATCAATCCGTGTAACGGTGTTGACGATACCATTCAACTCAGAATCAATATACACCTTAAACTTTTCATCATTTTTTTTTTCCAAATGCAATCTGCACTCCCAAGGCGGCTACTGGCCTAACAAAACCCTTTACCACAAGCTCATCCATTTATACTTTCAATTCTTTCAATTCTTTCAACTTTTAAGGAGCTATCATGTATAAGGTGCCTAGTACTGGTTCTGGCCCCCTGTGGGTCATTTCAATATTAATTAATATATATATATATATATATTTGTTTTTAAGATATATCTAGAAGATCCTCCTCCGAAATACATCCCAAATTATTTGATCATCGAATATCTTCCATTCGACTACCATTATCTCACCAATAGCATAAGCTAGGTACTCTTGATATAACTTTTCAAGTATTTTGATTAGCCTTACTAATCGCTATATTATCGTAGGTAGTATTTTCAGAATCTACATAAAACAACCTCCTCGTCTTCTTGGCTTATAGAACCTAACCTTTCCTATTATCAATCCTTTTGTAGCATGATGTTCAGATAAAAATCCATGCCTAATATAACATCAAAGTCATGGATATCTAATAATATCAAATCATTAAACCTCCTAGCCTCCAATAATCACTCGCTGTAAATAACTGAATTTTTTCCATATTTTTCCTGTGGTGGCAAAACTTCACCATATATACATTCATCATTATGTCTTCAATTTCTTCCATTTTCTTTCAACAATTACAATTAATAATTCACTTAATGTCATTGATTCACGGTTAAATTAAACTCCATGCATTTTCAATTAACCATCCCCATACCCTCTCTTGTGCCACGACCATGGGCTCTTTCCAGGATCTCCTATACCGTCATACTCATTTCTAATTTCCTTACTCCTTCAATGGACACACCGTCTACTACCTGGCTGATTAAATGTCAGGCTAACATCCTGTTTCATCCATCTAAAGGTGATCCCATTCCCACACCTTTGATGGCGTGGCGCCCTAGTCAGATTTGCGGGTGGAGGGAACATACGCAGCACTCATCAAACATGTTCCCCGGGTGGTGGTACTCACTCGCCTCAGAGGCCTCCGGGTGGGTGGCCTACCGACATTTTTCTATGAATTCAAAATTTCATGTCATACATATATGGATTTAAATCGATAAATTTTTTTTTTTTTTTTTTTTTTTTTGAAATCTTAAAGAAAACATTAAACAATCATATAAAATAAAATTTAAATCTTTATAACATTTTCAAAATCCGCTCCGGATACCCGTTGAAGGATCCCGACCCGGATTAACTTTCGTGAACCCAGGGCTCTCGGCACTCAATGGATGTAAAAACTTTTCCTCAAAGCGATCGAATAAAATCCATGGAGGCGAACCCCTTCTGATCTTTAACATATCTTTATAAAATAATGCGGGCGAAGTGATAAATTTTTTTTTTTTTCTTTTTCAAACACTTGCATTTTTGAAAATTGGCGAGTTTCCTACGTTTTTCGGACTTTAGAATTACAAGTACGCAGCATTTAAAAACCTTCTAATATTCAATTTTTCAACTTAGTTTGTAGGATATTTCTCGTCCACCAAACTCAATCAACCAATATATATACCATATACCTTTATTCATTTCAATCATCATTATTTAAAACTTCTTCAATTCCATGCACATTTTATCAAAAAAATTTGGAAAACTGGCTAGAACTTAAGCGACGCCTAAGTAATTCATTTCAAAATATATCCATATATGCATAGATGCATGGAAAATTGTCGACATATAAAATATGCAACTATTTATACAATGCGAGTTCACGTGCGTCGTCTTCTCGATGGCTCGACTCCTTTGCTTGCGGAGGATGCTGCCGGGCTCCACGCATGCCGGGTCTGAAAATATTTTTTAGAAACATATGGAAAAGAATGAGCTAAAAGAGCCAGTGAGTGCATTTTCATTTAGATAACATTTCAGTATATACCAAAATAATACATACTTATACAATTAAATCCATTTATACATTAACATTTATGCCTTAAACTTTCTTTCAATAAATACTTATACCATTAAAATCAATTTATGCTTTAAACATTTATGCCTTAAACTTTATTTCAATAAAATACTTATGCATTTAAAATCCATTTATGCTTTAAGCATTTATGCCTTAAACTTTATTTCAATAAATACTTATGCATTTAAAATCCATTTATGCTTTAAACATTCGTACCGTAAACTTTCTTTCTTTATTTCTTTCTTTCGTGCTTTACGATGGAACCAGGAATAAACACACGAGCGATTCAGATGCGCGGTGAGAATGATCCACATTCGATCCATAACCACTCTGGCTGGAGAAACTCACGCTTTGCATAGGAGTTCAGTCATAGTACTTTATCACGTGTAAGGATATTGCTCTAGACACCTATTTCCACCTCGGTGTAACCTATAACTACCCTCTAAATCCTTACCGCTTAAAAGTACTTCGGCCGTCTCCGATCCTGCAGTCATAGGGGTTTAGGTAACCATCGATAAAACATTTCTTAAAGATACATTTATAAATACATTTAAATCCTTTGCTTTATCATCAAAATACATATGCTTTCTTTACACATTTTAAACTTTCATAAGCAGCAACATATGCATATATTTAATACACATATAAATATATGCATTGATGCAAGATAAAACAATGCAAGATAAAACATTTCCATATGCCTTAACATTTACATAAAAATTTTTATTAAACTTTCAGTTTAACATTAAAACCATTCACTTTTAAAAACTCAATTCTCAAAATATCATTTCACTTTCATGGTTCGCTTTCAATCCAGCTTTGCTTCAGGTTGAGTTCTAGTTCCCGAATCGATAGTCCTTTTCACCTTTTCAAGAAAATCACAATTACATTAACCATAATTTCCATTTAATCCACCATAAACACTCATTCCTATATTCTTATTCCTCTGAAATCTATTTTACTTAGAATTGGAATCAATCCAATCGGATCATCAAACTAAAGTTATGGCATTTTCTTCCAACTAGTCATTTACGATTTTTCTAGTAACAGTTTGTATTACTCATTTTCGAGGTCTTGACTTCATATTTTGACACTATGTCCTTATACTCATTTAAAGCTAAGGTGCTAGGGTTCTATTCCAATTGGAATCACCCAATTCGAACCTTAAAGCGAAACTCACTTTACGTCAAATAACCGAACTGTCTGTTCAAAAACTGAACCAGAATTTGGCTTGAACATGGTCCTACTTTGAGTGAATATTTAGGCTACTTAGAATCAGAATTTGTGATACATTCTTCTTAAGTTTTGTTCTCCTTCAAGTCTGTTTTTACGTAGCCACTTAAATCACTCAAATCGGATCAAAATTGAGCAAGTTATGGCCAAAATACCAAAACTGGTCAAAACAGAAAACAGGACATTTCCTGTACCGAGACTGCTGCCCAAAATTGACCAAAATGTGTTTCTCTTCCATTTTTTTCTTTCACTCTAAACACTTAAATCAGTAATCCATTATACCCATTTCAACATAACACACACAATTCACTATCAAACCCTAACCCTTACTCACTTGATTTGTCAAAACCTAATCTAAACCATAGCTTTTTCTCAATTGATATTAAATTCAGCACCATTAAACCTTAAATACCATAAATTTAACATCCATACCAAATTTAAGACATTAAACATGGAAAACATCAAACCCTAACTTTCCCACCATGAAAACTTACTTGTTTCTTGAGTTTCTTTAGCTCCTTGATTACCACTTGAAAGCTTGAAAAACAAAGGAAACTCACCTCCCAGCTTGGATTTTCTCTTTCTCTTCTGTTTCTCTTTCTTCCCTTTCTTTTCTCTCTTTTCTCCTTTCTTTCCTCTCTCCTATCGTGATCCCCTCTTTTGAGCACTTTAAATCCCCAAATTTTAGACTTTAAAATATTATTCCAAAAGTGTTCTTAAGTAACAAAATATCATTGGTTGGTTTAAAGTGAATTACTTCTTTATCCAAGCTTCTCATTGGTCCATTCCCATGAGACCAAGTCATTTACCCATATTTAAATCATAACTTAGCCATTAAGAAAGATTTGATTGGCTAGTACAATTAAATATCTCCATTATAGCGCATTTTATCTCGTCATTGCTATCGCTTTTTTTTATATCGATTATATGTCAAAAATATTCTATGGTCGCCTATATTTAAATTTGAACATAAATATTTTAACTAATCCTTCACAGCTGGAATTCCCCCAGGCTCAAATCACCGAAATCGCATTTAAAATCATTAAAACTCCAGAACTGACAATAGGCGCATTATTAATTCGAATTACGCTCGGATCACCCGAAACTATCTAAAAGGACTCCGCGCTTTCTCACTTTATTTTAGTTTCTAATCTTATGATTTATTCCTGCATCTTTCGTATTTTCTACACTTCCGAAAAATTTCAGAGCAGCTCCAAATTTCAGTCCGGAAATCACTATTCACTTAAATCTCCCATTATCTTCTAAATATCAGTTCAAAGTCATAGGAACTGAAATTTTCTTAAAATCCCCTTTGCAACCCCTCCATCCGGATAAAATAAGAAAAAAATCACTATTCATTAGGGCACCCGGTTACAATTTTCGACAATTTTCACTTCATGCCCAAATGATGTCCAGAGCGTTCTAAATTCTAATCCACCCTCGCTTCTATCATTAGACCTCAAATCAGTTCAATAACTACTATTATAACATTCAATAAGGTTGGGGTTTTACAGTTTTCCTTGTTTTTCATAATAAAAATTAGTTTTTAAGAATGATAGACAAAGGGCTTGTTTTTGAAAATGGTTCATGAGAACAGTTTTTGAAAACACAAAGAACACCATTTTGGTATTTTTTGAAATTATTCTTGTTCTTTTAATTTAATGTTTTCCCTATTCTCTATGTATTTTAAAACAAAAGGAGGTAACCAAACGTACTCTCCTTGTTTTTGAGAATAGAAAATAGTTTTCAGAAACATGGTCAAGTTACATTGTTTATTTGTTCTACCATGTTCTCTGCAATGGTTCATCTACTTTTTCTATATGCGGTTATTAAGTGTTAGTCCCAAGTAATATAAATGTGAAGATACCTTAAACAATTTTGAAGTTCCAAATTGTGCTCAAAACAAGACTGTCGTAATTTTTTTTCAAAGATTATTGTTATTTATTGATTTTACCATGTTTGTTCCGATTATCTTTTCCTACTTCTTGTTGATCTACCATGATCCCATGCAAATTTAAAGTGCAAAAATGCAGAGCTAAATGTGGAGAAATTACGCATTGAGTTTTTTATTTTCATGGGATATGCTGGTGCTCCATTTGAGGAAATTTAGGTACCATAAGCGAATACATTTTCCTTATCTATTAATTTTTAGGAGTTGAATACATTTTCCTTTCTTTTCCTAGATTCCTCAAGCATGTACCTTCGTTTGGAAGAGAGATGATTGTTTTTCCCTACTACTATTAATTTCTTTTCCTAGTTGAATATGTCGTTTGTTTCATGTTTTTCGAACTTTTTTTTATTCTTTCTTTCTTTTAAGATGTATTAATGGATGATTATATTTGAACTTTGCTTAGATGTTTCCATGACCAGCATTTTTCACTGTGATCGACGCATGAGGCCAAACAAAGTGATTATGCTGCGTAAAACCTCGGAAAAAACATTGTGAAACACTCAAAATATTGAGGAACACAAACATAGTGATAATTAATAGAACAAGCCATCCTAGAGGCTACCTAGTCATTGCACGAGGAGCCTTAGAAAGGTGTTAATTCACCTCTACTGCAGATAATACCTTTGAAAGTTTCAACCACCCTTTTGAAAAGACCGAGTTGTCTTGACTTGGTCTATTCAAAGATTAAATAGCTGTGGAAATGCTTTTACACTATAATTCAACAGTCCAACATTTGCCCAAAAAGAAGTTGAAGTTTTGTTTGTTTGATAAAGATGGTTGTCGGGCCGGTTTGTGGGAGGTTCTAAGGAGACTCGAACTGGCCCCCCGATGGTTCTAGCGGACTCTGACGTTAACGTTCGATGGTTCTAAAAGAACTCTAAACGTTTACTATCTGTGACTCGACGGTCTAATAGATCTAAGGCGATCTGAAATGCATGCCTAGTGGTCCTTGAATTGCTATCATTGGGAGCAAACCTAAGCCAGCCCCTTAACGTATCTTAATCTCGTTATTAGATTGCTAGGGTTTATTCTTTATAACAAATCAATAAACTCCTTCTTTTCAGAAATATTAGGGATGAAACTAATATTAGGTTTCTCATGTTATATTGAATGAACATAAGGATAAATCCTAATCATATTGTACTCAATATGATTTTTATAATTATACTATTATAAAGAATAAAAGACATGTTCGTATACTCGCGTAAACCATGGTATGTTTGGTTCATGTTTTTTAACATTGTTTTATGTTTTAAAAACAAGGAGAATAAGGAAAACATGGAGAACCCGTTTGATTTTTTTATTTTTTTATTTTTTGAAAATTCAGATTTCGAGAACGCAAAATGATATTGTTTGTGCTTTTCAAAATGGTTTTCAAGAACAATTTTCAAAACAAACCAAACAGAATGTCTCTTAACCCTTCACCCCTCGAGATTTGCTTAAGAATAAGAGTTCAATACCACATATTTCAAATATTTTTTCATTGAAATTTGATAGTTTTGTCATCAGTTCCATATGTTTAGTTATGGAAGATCTTGATTTGTGGTGCGAGCAAATGAGGCTTGTGCCGCTTAGTGTCCTCACAGGATGAGAGTCGTATGCAAAAGAAATGTTACGATCAGAGGGTGGTTTTGAGCAGAATGGCTGCTGAGTTATCGATCAACATCATCGCCTTGGTAGGGAAGACGAACGATCTCGCATCGAGAATTCCGTGAGTAAATCTGGTCAGAATTTCGATAGTCTAACCACATGTTTCTAGTCTAATAATATCATGAAGACAATAGAAGTTCCAAAATATTAGACCTGAATCATACATAATAGGCAAACCCTAAATAACCATGCTTATATATACATATACTTGTTAGGAATTCTTGATCACCTAACCATATGTTTCTAGTCTAATAATATTATAAAAACAATATAAATTCCAAAATATTATACCTGAATCATGCATAATAGGTAAACCCTAACTAATCATAATTATTGAAAATATCCAACAAATCTTGTTTAATCTTGTTCATAAACCTAGTACTTTTCAATTTTCTACGTTGTCTCGAGGAGATTTTTGTGGTGGGTATGTATTCTATCACGCAATGGAGTTTGAGAGTCTAAGGACTTTATGGTTTCTAGGCTATAGGACATGCATTTGAAAGAATGGATAATTTCAGAGCCTGAGATTCAGAAACTTCATTTGACTTCAGATTGTGAGTTTTTGATCATGGCGTCGGATGGATTGTGGGATAAGGTAAACATATTTGAGAGTTATTAATTTTGAGAGTTTGTTTGTTTACGGGTTTTTGAAAACTGTTTTTTGTTTTGAAAAAACAAGAGGAACAAGGAAAAAAAAAAAAAGATCCTGTATGGTTCACAATTTTTTTTTTTTTTTTTTTGAAAAATATAGAGAACATATAAAATGCTACACTAAATTAATAACAATAACATGAAGAACACGGGGCCTATTTTGAAAACTGTTATTGAGAATAGTTTTTGAAAACATGGAGAACACCATTTTGGTGTTCTCTGTAAATTGTTCTTGTTTTATAAATTTAGTGTTTTATATATTCTCCGTGTTTTTTAGAACAAAAAAACTGGAAACCAAACATATTCTTTTGTTTTGTTTTCCTTGTTTTCATTGTTTTTAAGAACATAAAACAATTTTCAAAACAAATCAAATGAACCTTGTGTTTAAAAGTTTTATTCTCACACAGTTTTTAAAAAACATAAACTGAATAGTATATTATGTAAATTTTAATAAAATTAAGAGTATTTATTATACATAGATTAATTAATTAAAACATTGATTTTAATATTTACATTACCATGTACAAAAGGATTTTTTAAATCCCTTTATAATCTTGAATGTACAAAAAAACTTTTAACAATGGTTTGATTTGAAGTGTTTATAATCTTCAGATTTTTAAAAATTGTTTACCAAATTTTTGTCAAATACCTATTTTATAAAACACCCGCTGCTTAATTCGACCTTTTTTTTACCTTGGATCGATATTTAGTAATTAATGATTCATTTATATTTTTTTTACAGCTTAAACACTTTAATTATAAGGTAAAACCCAAACCCAGGACCCTCTTCTCCTTATGCCCTATCTTTTTGTTATTGTTTCTATTTATTTCTTTAATTTTATATTTTGCCTTTCTAAATTGATTAACATTATTATTGTTTTAATTTGCTAAACCAAAGCTAATGATCAAGAGGCAGTAGATTTGGTCTTCTAAGAGAGAAATTATTAGTCTTGCAAGAAGCTTGTAGATTCAGCTACTAAGAGAGGCACAAGGATGACATTATGCAATGGTGATTAACCTTAAGAGATTCATTAAAACCCTAAATTAATCGATTTTTTCGAGATTTTCTTCCTCATTTGTCTTCGACAATGAATTAATCACCTTTCAAATGTATATAAGAACATGATTAGAGGGATATATAGAAATTTTGTATCACTGCAGGAAATAGGCATATGGGAATAGAATAATTTTTGTACACGTTGATTCGTATAGATTTAACATTTATTTATTTATTAATTCTATTTATTTATTTATTGATTCAAATCTTGATGGTATTATTCTTATTATTATTATTATTATTAATTCTGCAATGGGTTCATACCTGAGATTAATGTGTGATTCAATGCTTTACAATTAAATATTGAAGATGACAACGGATAGGGATTTAGGTAGATTTTAAATTTCCCATCTCCATTTATTATTTATATTCACATTCATCCCTAAGAGGATTTTAGAATTTTTATCCTTCTTCCGTATATTTATCATAGATCTATTTATCCTTATCCTATTCTAATATGCGAAACGAATCGCTTTTTAAAATCAATAATATTTAAAAATAATTTGGAGATGTGGATTTCATGAAGCCAATAAAAATACAAGTACAATCAAATATAATACAATAAATAACAATATAAATAAATAAATAATAATATATTATATATTTAATTGGGTTTACGGGTCGAGGATGAGTATGATATACTCACACCCGTTCCCATCCCCGAATCTTAAAATCTTATAACCAATTACCACTGGATATTTAATTGGGTTTAAAATGTTCCTTCATACACTCCTTCATTCTAATCAGCATCGATTTTCTACTCGAGGTCAAGGAAATTACTCATCCCTACCTTCATGACACTCATTCATCATTGCTATATATATATATATATATATATGAAATTTCATTGATTCATAACGGTAATACCTTTACATTTGAACACATAAATCAAACTGTTAAAAACATTAGAAGATGACACAACATCCAAGTTAATAGCAAGAAGAAACAACTCAAGGTTTACAAAAGAGATAATCCTAATATACCTAGAATACCTAAGGCCCCGTTTAGTTCACGAAAATTTTTAACTCTATCCAAAATTCAAAATATGAAAATTTTCAATGTATTCTAATCTGTAGTTTTCATTTTCAGAAAATACGTTTCGTACTTGAATTTGGTTGAAAATAAAGAATAAGAAAATCCATTTTGTAAAACCATTTCTTTGAAAATGAAGCTAATGAAAACAATGAAAATGTGTTTAAAATGTTACTATTCACAATCCCGTGTTTTCGTGAGCCTGATGAGAAGAAAATCGAAATGGAAGACGAAAGGGGAAGAAAAGAAGAAAATAGCCACAATCCCGTGTTTTCGTTTTATCCCAATCAACCAAATCCCATGTTTTCGATTTAATTCGAAAATAAGGAAAACAACACAGAACAGTTTTCTGATTCATATATAAAATATTGAAAATAATGAATTCATTTTCTTTGTTTTCAAAATTTGTTTTTGTCTTATTCTCGTAACTAAACGTGTTTTCCTTGTTTTCGAAAAATTTGAATAGAGAAAACAGAAAATTTTCTACCTACTAAACAAGGCCTAAGATTCTAGGTCTGATGAAGCATAGTAACGAACAGGGATTTGATGTGACTTATTTGTCTGATCGAAACACTGTTGCCATATGAATCGTCTACACAAAAACTAATGAACAACCACACGCCGCAACAAATCGACGACAAAAACATAAGAAAGCAAAGTAAAATCAAATTAAAACTTTGATCGAGTGAAAAGAAAAAATGAAAGAAATCAACATTTTCGCATTTAGATGAGAGAGGAGTAATTCAGGCGTTGTCTCTATTATTATTATACGATGGAGGGATGAAAAAAGATGAAATAGAAATAATACTTTTTTTTTTAAAGATAAAAGAGCAGTATATTAAAGCAAAAAAAGAGCTTGGACACCCGAGGCACATACCGGGAGTATACAGGGGTGCCAAGACTCAGGTAGTGTGGAGGAGAAAAGAAAACCCATCACACAAAAACTAGTCCTTAGAGGAATACACAAAAGAATTCTAGCCAATGAATACTCACTAGGGGATTAATCCGACTCAAGAAAATTAAAGCACTAATAAAGAAAAGTTTCATTCTATTTGGGGAGAAACCATATACTCAAAAAACAACTCATTTCTCTCTCTCCAAATAGTCTTAATGAACCGAGTAATGCCGCCATCCACATTTTTTTAGCTTTCTTCTTGATTGGAAAGCAAGACCATCCTGATATAATACCTCTTTTAGCGAATAGGGGCAAACCCACTAAAATCCAGGTATGGACAACAAGGCTGCCCACATTCCCGACATCGCATGGCAATGAATAAGAAGGCAATCCAAATCTTTCTCAACCTTCTTACACAAAGGGCACTTGCTTCGCATTTGATAACCCATTTTTTTTAATTGTTCCATAGTTAATGCTTTACTCCACCCAGCTTCCCATGCAAAAAAAAACACACTTTTGGAGGTACACAACCGTTCCATAGCACTTTCAACGGGACTGACTTGAGGTTCCCACCTTCCAGTAGCTTGAAGTTGGCTTTTATAAAGAATATTCCATTTTTATCCCCTTTCCAAAGCAATCTATCTCTTTCCAACTGATTTTTTTTTTTTTTTTGCTGATTAGATTTATGAAATTTTGAACTTCATCCATTTCCCAATCATTGAAAGATCTCGTAAATCTTGTGTTCCAAGTCCCTTCCCCTCTTGTGGTATCCCAAACCTTCACCACCATTGCCATTTCTGAATCAACCAAAGCATATAGGGAGGGAAACATCACTCTTAAAGGTTGTTCCCCATACCACGAGTCATCCCAGAATGTAACTCTACTGCCATCCCCAATAACAAAATAACAATCTTGTCTCAATTTTCTCTCAACGCACATTAATATCCTTCTCAAGGCTCCACTCAAACTCGGCCTTGGCCTTTATGAACCAACCCCCTTCTTCAATATGATATTTTAGGGTTATAACATTTTTCCACGTAGGGTTATCCTCGACTGCAAACCTCCACACCCATTTGCCCAACAAGGCCTTATTAAGTGTAGTTAAACTTCGAATGCCTAGTCCTCCTTTCTCCTTACTAAGGCACACGACATTCCAATTGACCAAGTGAATTTTCCTCTCCAGGTTTCCACCACCCCATAGAAAGTCCCTCTGAATTTTCTCCAATCTCGACTTGACTCCCTTAGGGAAATGGAATAGGGACATAATGTAAATAGGCAAGTTTGAAATATAAATAATACGTTATGATAATACAACTCTTAAACTTATGATACGATGTAATAAACTTTAAAACTTATTAATAAATCACAATTTCCTTATAAAAAATTATTTTTTTGAAAAGAGATAATTTTATTGATTCAAACTAACAGTACATGCGATAGAAACACATAATCAAATTCGCTAAAATTTTTAATAATAGCATAATGAATCGGTTTAAAGACTACACATTTGATAATCCTATAATGACTAGAATACCATGACTCCAATTATGTAACATGTTGACGACTATAATTTGATTTGTTGTCTTTGTTTAATCGAATATGCTTTGATGTCTGAATCATTACACACTAGTAAACACCGCAACAAGACACCGAAAAACCAACCATCGTAGAGCAAAACAACACAACCACACCGCCACAACAAGTTGATGGTAAAATTCACGAAAAAAAAAATTAAAACCTGCATATGTGTGGAAGAAATCCACTTTATTGAAAAAACAAATTATAGAAATAGATGTAACAAGGATTTGTAAAAAATGATCACCAAATAATCACCCTTCCTTGCTAACAGAAAAGGGACTGCAAAGATAATATATATAAGAGAAAATGAGAGACAACTAGGGTTTCCTCCAAGAATAATGAAATCGTATAAAAAAATTACTTATTCATAACTAATTTGTGAGCTTAAACAATCTATTATAAGTTGTAGTATATTACCCCTAAATTAGGGGATAACAGAAAAGTAACTTCAATTACAATTTTCAGAGAAAAAAATAAAGCAAATATAAAAGTATAAACATTTTGTAATAATTCCCATTTTATGGTACCTATTATAATTTGAAAATAATTAAATCTTAAATTTAAATAACTAAACATTAAGTCATGATACTTATTGTAAAAACCTAAATTTTAAATTAAAATGGATATTTAAAAAAAAAAATCAATTGGATATCTTTATCTATCAATTTGCATAAATAAACAAATTATTTATAAAAAGACAAAAGAATTACATGTATTACATATTTTTTGTTTTAAAGAATAACTTTTAAAAATATATCCATACTTTCTATATGTAATTTTATTGATATTTTCATTTTTAATTTCATACCAAATGCTATGTGGTCAAATTTATCATATCACAAAGTTTGTTTAAAATAAAAATAGCAATTTAGATTAGAGGCTCTTAGATATATATATATATATATATATATATATATATATATATATTTTAAATGTAATTTTACCCTCATCAATATTTATATTTGATAAATATTAATTTTTAAAATAAAATGAAAAAAGGGTATATGAACGGGATCAAATTTTATGTCCCAACATTGCAATGCAAAGGGTATACAAAATTCTTTACCTTTTCAAAATAAAAATTTTTACTTTAATCATTTTCTATTTTCATACTATCTGCTTATAATTATTTGCAAAATAATATAAAAAAACATTTTTTTGAAAGAAAATAATTTTATTGATTTAAACTTGAAATAGATCTATAACCAAAATACAAAATTTTAAAACATAAAGTATGAAACAATATCTAAGTTAATAACACAATAAATTGTTATAAAGCTTACAAATTTGATAATATAATGATTATAATATTTACGACTCCAGTTCTTTATTCACGACCATAATTTGATATCTTTGATTTATCGAATATGCTTTGTCTGTCTGAATTGTCTCACACAAATAAAGCGATGAAAAGCACAACGTCGTAACAAGTTAAAAAACAAATCAAGCGACACAATAAGAATAAGATAACACAAAAAATAAGAAAATACCTAAATTTTTGTGAAATAATCATTTTATTAAGAGATAGATTGAAAAAAAAGTGTAAAAGATTGATTTCAAGCAAAAAAATGATTGAAAAATTTTTTATATATATATATATATATATATATATATATATATATATATATATATATATATATATATATATATATATTTAAAAGAGGTATAGAAAATTGATTTCAAGTAAAAAAAAATGGAGTTATAGACAAAAATAGGTTTCTTTTTTTTTTAAATTACAAACATAGATTGAAAAACCAAAATAATAGTGTTTGGGTCATGTAAGATATATATTATAATGTCATAGTCATCGAATACTTATATTGAATTATTACTTTAAGTTAATACTGTAGTCACTGGCCATATTTAAATTTCTTTAAAGAATGAGAGTTAATACGTATATTAAAAATATTTTGTGCTATTATCGTAATTAGTGATCGGTATGAACATAAAATTTCCAAGCAGACTGACCCACTATTTGGGATTTTTTTAAAATTTGTATCAAAGGTGGTAGAAGACTCAACAAAAATGATCAATATATATATATATATATATATATATATATATAAAATTCAAAACAAAATAGTAAGTAAGACTATGAGATACTATGGTAGATTTGGTTCCTCAATAAACCGAAATAAATCGACCACCACTCCGCCTGACAGGCACATGTCGCCAACGGCCTGCTCAGCACGACCGACTCCACGATTCTCGATAAGCTCAAGTCACATCGCTGCCTAACTGAAATCTCCGTCAAATTCCACATCCTGACTCCCAAAACTCGACTTTTGAAGAACCCGGGCTTTTCTTCGCACTCTTGAACAAGCTCTGGTCAGTCGGGGCCCACAAGACGCTCTGGCCGTGTGGGGCTAGGAAGGCTTGGCTACGATGTTATCGCTCTAGCGCATCACCCATTGTTATAGTTCACAAACTTAAGTGTAGATACAAATAGAAAGTGGCAGAGCCTCAGGGTCTTCGAGGTCACCACCACTCGTGACACTATACTCATAATCGTATATCAGAACAAGAAACATGCCCGCTCGACTATGCAACATAGAATAGGCCTTTTGGCTTTTATTATTAATCTTCACATATGCTTAGGCACTTAAGTTAACTCATCATCACCACTATGTTTGTTTTTGTGCTTATGTTTCTTATCAGACATGTGTTATTTATTATTCAATCGGGTTTCCTTGCAGTCATACTGCTCAAAGGCTAGGAGAATCATATGAGAAAGGTGATATCCGCAATTGGCCCTGATTGTGCACATGGATTTGGGCAAGCATCTAAGAGTTGCTGGTACCGAGAACATCCAGATAATAATTTTTGGGATACTTCGTGACATATGTGAATTTTGTTTACGTGACATTAATTGCATTTTCTGGGCACTTAGTTGTTGTGGTTTGGTACTCAAGACCGTGCCGGAGTGCTTATCGTGGATCTCGCTTTAGAAATACCAAGGTTATTGTGTCTCGTGAGTAATTGTTTTCCCGAAATTTTTTATAATTTTTATTATTTTTATTCTAGACTCAGATTCTGGTACGGACTCACTCGCCAAAGTTTTTCTCTTTGTTGTAACAATGGGGCGCACATCGGGTGATGAATTATTTTATCTTGTCGCACGATTACATTTTCGTATATGATTCCACAAGAAAAAATTAATGGTCAAGGCTACACATGAATATTCTATGTGTGCAAAGAAGGAAATACATTGCTATTCTCACGAGGGATGATATTGTCGCAACTAGACAAGATGAACACAACGCCAGGTCATTTGCTCGCTAAATTGGTGATGGTTCACGCCAGATCTCTATCACTATCAGTGCTTTAACCCGCCAAGATCGGATAAGCAGGATCAAAACTCCTGCTTTCTGGGCTTACATTTTGGTTCTCATCCTCCCGTAGAAGTCCTCAGAACATATACGCTATTAATGGATAGAAGTCATATACTATACCCAATTGTATTCTTTTCAATTGTGAGAAATGAAAATCTTTTCTGTATGAAAGTATTGATGATATGATATATCTAATGTGTTCAAATGTAGAAGATGAAATGTACACATTCCTAGTCACAATCACATGTACAGAAATGTAGAAAATAAACTAGTCACAATGTAGAAGATGGTAAAGGATTCATGATTACACTCAGGCCGGCTTAGGAAATCATGTGGGTGTTGGGGCATATTATTAATTAGCTTATTTTCACGTCCTATGACTCCTTTGTTCTATCTTTTATTTTATAACTTTTTTTCTTTCTTTGTCTCACTAGAATATTCAAAAGCTTCTTTCTCTCGAACTGATGGGCAGTATACATGGGTTGCAATAGGCGTGGAGGTATTGGCACTGATATGACACACCCCACCCCTTCCGGCCGGGCAAAGGCGTGCCGGCCACTCCACGGTAAACTCCCAGCCGCTACCCCCAACGACCAGAAATCCCCGTGGAAGCGGCCGCATTGTTTGCCAAACCTCCTAGGAAAAATTTTTATTGGCAACTTAGGATTTGGTAAAATCTTAGCAATGAAAATTTCTTGCAAGAAAGATGATCATCATAGTCTAAATTCCAATCTCGTGATAAGATTCAATATACATTATATCCAAATATCCAAACATGGCAACCAAGATACCAACACATTCTCAATAACTAACTATGTACATACATATGTCCCATTATACATGTTCAAAGCATAAGTTCTTACAAAATATAATTAATATTACGTACTTATAATCGATGTCAGACAACTTATCAAGGCTTCCAAAGGCTCGGCTCGCACTTTTAAAATACTTAAAAATACAAAATAATGAAAGCCTAAACGAGCCTGAGTGTATGCTTTTAAACGGTTTTTCTTTCCAAAACATTTCAAACATGTAAAACTCTCTTTACGAATATTTTCCAGAAGCTTGCTTTGCTTTGCTTTCTTTAAAAGTTTCTCAAAACTTTTCTGCTTGCTTGCTTTCAGACTTCTGCTTGCTTTTATATTTTGCTTGCTTTTAAAAGTTTATAAAACTTTTAATACTTGCTGTTTGCTTTAATTTGTTTCTTTTCTTTAAAAGTTGTAAAACTCTTATTCTTTCGCTTTAGAAGTTTATAAAACTCTCATACTTTTTCTTGTTTGCTGCCATCATGGTTGAAAAGTTCTTAAAACCTTTCACAAACCGCTTAAAAAAGTTTCTCAAACTTTTTCATAAAATGGGAGCTTGAGCTCAACCACATGCTTTGAAAATAAAACCACTGAGCTATTCAACCGATCGTTGAAATTCCAAACTGAGCCCGCTCAACTGCTTGTTTAAAACTTCCTAAGCTCTCATACCGAACCAATGGTTGGATTTTTCAAAACTTATAAACATCAACCAATGGAGGCCTATTTCGCTTATCATACCCTGCTTAACACGAACCTCGTGGCTCAACCATGCCGCGGGAAGGACCTTGTCCGCATCACCTTTTTCATTTTCCTAAGAATATGGTGGAATTCACCTCGTGTCGCCACCACCATACTTAGTTAGAGCTCATAACCTTATATACCCCCGTATCGCGCTACTCATTCCTTTAAATGCATGATGTATGTCCTAAGTTGTCGGCACTGTGCAAAACCACAATGCATGTATGAAATCCAACACCACCATAGCATTTAGACGATACTGACGGCCATTGCTTAGAACTAGGGAAGGCCTTGTTTTCACAAACTTTCTTTGCTCATTGTCACAGTTTCCTTTTAAAATGGTTTTACACTTTGAAACCATTTACTTGCTTGCTTGCTTGAAAATGGTTTAATTTATTCAAACCATCTACTACTCGCTTTTATTCATTATTGGTTTAAAAATGCATTTACAATCAAAACCATCGACTTACTATTGGCTTGCTTTTAAAATGGTTTAATCATTCAAAACCATTTTGCTCATTTTTCTTAAATTATGGTTTTACAATTTAAAACTACGCTTTCAAAATGGCTTAACCTAAAACCATTTGCTTTTGTATTCATTGCTTGCTTCTGAAAATGGTTTCGAATCTCAAACCATTTAAATACTGTTAAAGCAATTTGTAATAATAACAATAATAATACACTAGTATTTAGAAAAAATGAGTTTAGAACACTCACCCTTGCTTGCTTAACTCGAAAGTACGCTCCACACTTATCCCGCCTTTACTTTAACCTACACCAAACGAATACGATGACAATTTAATTCTGATAACTTAACGTACTTCCTAGACTTAGTCACACTCTTCATACTCTTTTAAAGCCATAAGGGTTCCATTCCAACTGAATCACCTAATTGGAGTTAGTCTGGGGTCCCGTTACGCTCCAACAACCCGACTACTCTCTATGTCCAAAGTTGATGCAGGGAATTTTTTTTCGCACACGCCCCACTTTGAGTGAATTTTTCATTACTTAGGATCAGAATTTGGCAATCTTACTTCTTATGTTTTGTTCCTCCTTGAAGTCTATTTTACGTAGCCACTTGAATCACTCAAATCGGATAAGAAATGAGGAAGTTTGGTACAAAATACAAAACTGGTTTAAACAGAAACTAGAACATGTTGTACTGGTGAGAACTTAACTTCTACCTAAGAGAACTTAGTCAAATCGACTTAATCAAAGTCAGGACTCGTAGAACTTCAACTCAGACCGGTAGAAGACACCCGAAATGCCCAGATTTTGCTATTTCTCCCACTTTGATGCCAATTCACTCCATAACTTCTATAATTCATAATACTCAAACCAACTTGGAATTTATCTAAAACAACTCAATAACATATAACTGGTGTTTGAACCCCAAACCCAAAACCTTAGGTGAAAAACCAAGAACACTACCTATGTCCACCACCTCTTCACACATCATGCACTTTGATGATTCCAAGTTTCTTTTACATCACTGGGGTTCTATCACATAACCCCAACCATTCAAAGGCTTCAATGCTCTTGGTAACAAACTCAGATCAAAAGAGAATCCTGATTCCATACTCTGGGCCTAAATTAATGACACTGATTCAAGACAAAGGCATACCTGATTTTCAACCTCTCCTCTTCCTTCTTCCTTCTCTTTCCTTCTTGCCTCTTCTTCTCCTCCGCGGTTTGCTAGGGCAACTTGAGACCAAAATGAAATTTTGGCTTTTATTTTCTTTATTAAAATATCAACTTATCACAAATTCAGAACTAGGTCTTCATCTTTTCATTATTGCACTCGCAACTTTAAATTGTATATGGCCCATCTTGACTTAATTTTTGATTTCTTACATTCTTTACAATGACACCAAATTCCTTGGTTTGTACCATTATTCCTGGTTCCATAAATTCTATCATTTCCCACTTTGGGCCTCCAACATTTAAGGCATGACACTTAGTACTTTTATTACACCCCACAAAGATCATGTAATTTGGTGACACTTTCTGGACTATGTTACAAAAATCCTCTCCTTAGGAACATTTCTGGCCCTCGAAATGAAAACTAAAACTCAAACAAAAGTAAGGAACATACCTGGTCCTGGAATAAGCAGGGTAATCGATGGCGCATTCAGCCTCCGTCCCAAGTACCTGCCTCCTCTCATGATTCTTCCATAAGACTTTAACTAATGGAATCACTTTGTTTCAACACCCTGCTCAGATCACAATCCAGACTTGTCCCTCATAAGTCAAATTCTCCTTTAACTGCACTGGTTGCTCTCTCAATACATGTGACGATCCTGATATATTTCTCAACATCGATACATGGAATTGTAACATAATCCTGATTTAGGGTAACTTAAGAGGTAAGCCACCGCCCCACTTTGCTCACGATCTCATAAGGTCCAATATATCTCTGACTGCTTGCCTCGCTTCCCAAATCTCAACACACCTTTCCAAGGTGAAATCTTCAAAAGACTTTATCACCTATTTCAAACTCTGCTCTACTACCATTGTCCGCATAGCTTCTTCTCAAGCCTGATCTCTTTACATCTTTAAGTTATCGCGAACAACTTCTCACTTTCTCTCATGGATTTACTCAGTTCGTGGCCTACTAGTCTTCTCTCACTCAACCTCATCCCAAAGACACCGGAGTCCCATTTCCTACCATACAGCCCTCAACGGTTTTCATGTCTATACCCGCTTGATACTGTTGTAGGCAACCCATTAGTGCCAAGTGAGTATCCCAACTCCTTTGAATTCCATCACATTGCTTTCTCAAGATATCCTCTCTAACGTCTAATAGTCCTCTCCGACCGCCCATCCGTCTCAGGATGAAATGTCGTACAAATGTAGGCGAGTCCCTAACGCTGCTTGTAAACCAGCCAAACCCTAGATGAACCTGGGTCTCTATCTGACACCATCGAAATGGAACCCATGAAGTCTCACTACTGGCCCACATACAATTTGCCAACTTTTCTAATGAATCTCAACATTAACCGCAGAAATGAGCGCACTTCACACCGATCAACTATCACCCATATATATCATGTCAGTTTCGAAGCCGAAGACCTCGCCACAGTAATCCATAGTGATCTTCTCCCATTTCCATACCGAATAGGAGTAGTTGTATCTTCAAGGGTCTTCCGATGCTCGCTTTCACTCGCCGACAGTTAGGCACCCGAAACGAACCTCGCAATTTTTCTTCATCCCATTCCACCAAAGAATGTTCTTTCAAAGTTCTCAGACATCTGGTACTACCTCGGATGCATAAAGATAATGCAGTATGAATGTGCTTCTTCCATAATTTCTCTCTTCGTCTCGCTCATATACCCGCACACACACGCTCTTCCGTCCTTTCACTATCATGCCATCATCCCCATTCAAACTCTCGCTTTCCTTTTTCTATCTCTTCTTTAAGCTTAATTATCTGTGGATCCCACCGCCTTCGCTAGAATCGTCCATCAGAGCCTGGCCTAACATGAAATGGCTAACAAGGCCTTAACTTCAACCTCCACACACCCCTAAAGCTCTCATCCACCAATAAGTGGAAGATAACCTCGATCTCATGTGAGACAAGGAACTCTCTCGGTCGTTTACCATGCATCCGCATTTACATTAGCTTTTCCCGGATGGTACCATAGTACAACCAGAGTCCTTAATCAACTCAAGCCATCTTCGCTCAGTTTAACTCTTTTCGGGTAAAATATATTGAAGACTTTATGATCTCAGAAGATCCTATAATGAACACCATATAAATAATGTCTCCATATTTTTAGCAAGGCAAACACGACCGCCGTGAAGCCTAGTCGTGCGTAGGTAATTCTCCTCATGTTTCTTTAGTCAGCCTAGAGTAAGTATATGCAATCACCCTATCATTTTGCATCAAACACAAACCAAGGCCTTGCCTGAAGCATCACTAATAAACCACAAATCCATCTCTTCCATCGGGTAAAGCCAGAACCCGAGCCGAAGTCAATCTATCTTTCAACTCCTCAAAACTCGACATGCACTACCTAATCATACTTCGACATTCTTCCTCGTCGCTCGTCAAGCAATGCCACCTCTGAGAACTCTCAACAAACTTCCCTGTAATACCAAGTAACCCAAGGAAGCTTTCTAACCGAAGATTACTCCTTGGTGGTCATCCACTAACGCTTTCTATTTTCCCGGGATCCACATCACCCCTCTCACAAACATATGACTAAGGAATGCCACCTTGTCGAGCCAAACTGACACTTGCTCAATTGCATATAATCGTTTCCCTTGTGGTCTCAGAATAATAACTTCTCGTGTGCTCAATGTTCTTCGAATCATTCGAATACACTAAGATATCATCAATAAAAACTATGACGAACCTATCCAGACACGGTCAGAACACTCGCCTCTCATCAAATCCATAAACGCCAAGCATTAGTCAAACCAAATGGCATCACCAAAAACCTATAATGCCCGTAGCGTGTCCCGAATGCGCCTGGCACATCACTCTCCTGCACTCTCAACTGACGATACTCCCCCGACCTCAAGTCTATCTTCGAGTATACTCGAGATCCCCGAGTTGATCAAATAACTCATCAATCCTGTGGAGTGGATATCGACATGATGGTAACTCGTTTAATTGCCTCGTAATTCATACACAACCGCAAACCCCATCTTTCTTTTTTTTCATAAGAGAACTGAGCTCCCCATGGGGATAAGTGCTCTAGCCTAATAAATCCTACCAACAATTTAACCGAGCTTTAAGCTCCTTAACTTCAAGTAGAGCCATCCTATAAGGAGAATGGGAATGGCCTACCCTGAATCAAATCAATGGTGAACTCCACTTCTCTCTCTGGAGGTAATCCTCCAATATCATCCGGGAATACATCTGGGAACTCTCTAACAACTGGAATCTCATCCAATATAGTCCCCTCCTTCCCTGTCTCCACCACATAAGCTAGATAACCCTGACATCCTTTACAAGAAGATTTTCTGTACGCTTACTTATGAGATCATACAGAAGATAACTCCTTACGTAATCCCCCTAACTTTACCTCCACTTTCCCGTCTGTTCAACTTTACTCTTTTTATAACAATCTAATGTGGCTCTCTATGGCGAGATAGCCAATCCATACCGAGAACCACATCAAAGTCCTCATATCTGTGAAAGCTATAAGATCCGTCAGAACTCCTGCCCCTCAATCGTAACTCTACTCGGCTCGACCACTGGCCCGCGAGTACGTATCTCCAAATTGGAGGGAAACTCCTCATACGACTTCTAATGGTTGGTCTCTATCCGAAACGATCTAAGAATGGCTTGATGCAATGAATGCTTAGGGCCCTGTGTCTACTAATGTATAAGCATCATGATCAAGGATAGAAATAATACTAGCTGACTACATCCGGAGCCGCATCCTGCGATCTTTGCTGAGTCACAATGATATACTCCGCCCGAAAAGTGGGCTCATTCCAGATCCCCCGGGCACTACCTCTACCTCTACCAGGCACCCCACCCGCGGCCGTGGCCGCCCCTCCGTCGGAGCCTCCCGTCGACTTTTGTGTGCTCATCTCTCGTACCGCAGCTAGACCGCCACCGATGTCTTCCTCGCACCAATCACCGAGGACACTCCCAATAAATGGCCTCTTGGCCACAAAGGAAACACCCGCACTAAATCTCCCGCACTCCCATGGTGTCGCTCCGACACATATGACAAACGGAGGAATACTGGTGCCACGCTTAGCAACCGGGGCCTCACTGATCCCTCGACTAGAGATAGCTCGACCGCACTCCCCGCCCCTCTATAACCTCTACTCTTGCTTTTCTTTCCATTCAGACCGCCCCGAAGGACTGGGATGTGCCCGGGTGCACCCTCTTACTCTTTACTTTCCACCCACTCCGACATGGTCAGAGGCTTGCTCAACTCTCGAGCGACCCTCTCAACTAAGTCCCCAAATCTATTCTACAGGACCACTGATAAATGCACTCGATTCAGGCCGTAGTCCCGATAAAACCTCTTGCATTTCGTGACTTCATCTCGCTTAATGTATGGAACCAATCTAATCCAGCCCGAGAATTTCTTCTCATACTCGGATACTGACATGTTCTTCTATTCTAACTTGAAGAACTCCTCAATTTTTGAATCCTTGTGACTCGAGAAAGAATCTATTTGAATTCTTGTTGAAATCGGGTCCCATGCTATCCATCAGATACCTTCTTTCATCGCATCCCACCACCTTACTCGTTCTTCCATCGTAAAACTCGGAAAAACAAGACCCTTTGCTCATCCGTGTTCTATAACTCCATAAAATCTCGCTTACCTTGCCTAATCCACAACCAGTCAAGTTTCCCCGATCACCACTGCCACATATGGCTTGGCACCCGCTTTTGTACTTCTCTATTGACTCTGCTTCTTCCATAACCTCTCTAGGTGGCTGAGGTCATGGATCACGCCTGTCGCTATTGCACTATCCGTGCAATCCAGGCCACTTGCCTCACCAGAACAGCCCCGCATTTGAGCTTTTCTAGTGGCGCATGGTCCAGCCCCGACCGCACCAGCAGGCCGATTCATAGATGCTATGGGCGGAACCCACACGTGCTCATCCCTTTCGTACAGATCGCCGCATTAATCGCCGGAACTACCTCCTAGGACCCAATTTCTACGTCCCTTCCCGACATAGTGCCGTAATTTCCAAAATATCAACAATTTAATACTTTTCAATCACTTGATATGTATGTACTTCTGTTGGAACATGCATGGCTGCCATTACTTATGCTCGATACCAATCGCTTGGTATCATATCTCCCAAGCCTTAAGTTAGTGTATACAACTTGCTCGATATCAATCCTGACACACCCCCACCCCCTTCCCACGCATAGCGCAGTCGGCCACTCCACAAATCCCTAGCCGCTACCCCAACGACTAGAAATCCCCAGTCGGGGCCGCACAAGCTTGCCAAAACCTCCCAGAGGTAAATTTTCTTTATTTATAACTTAGATTTGGTAAAATCTTAGCAATGAAAATTTTTGGCAAAGATGATCACGCATGTTTAAATTCCAAATCAGATACATTCAATATACATTATATCCAAATATCCAAACATGGCAACTAAAGATATTCAACACATTCTCATTAACTAACTATGTACATACATATGTCCCATTATACATGTTCAAAGTATGTTCTACAAAATATAATTAATACACAAGACTTGATAATTATTGTCGATTGTAAACTTATCAGGTCTAAATAGTCTTGCGTGCTCATGCACTGGAAAAATAGTTTTAAAATACAAAAATAAATGAGCTAAACGAGCCTGAAGGAGGTATGTTTATAAATCGGTTTTTCTTTTCCGAAACATTTCAAACATGTAAAACTCTCTTTTACGAATATTTTCCGTGTTGTTTTGCTTTGCTTTCTTTTAAAAAGTTTCTAAACTTTTCTTTGCTTGCTTGCTTTGTACTTGCTTCGCTTCTTTTTTTTATACTTGCTTGCTTTTAAAAGTTTATAAAACTTTTAATACTTGCTTGCTTGCTTTAATTTTCTTTTCTTTAAAAGTTGTAAAACTCTTATTTCTTTCTTGCTTAGAAGTTTATAAAACTTCTCATAATTTTTTCTTGCTTGCTTGCTTTATCATGCTTGAAAAGTTCTTAAAACCTTTCACAAACCTTTGCTTTAAAAGTTTTTCAAACTTTTCAAAATGAAATGGTTTCTCAACCGATCGTTTTGAAATCTAAACGGGAGCCTGGGCTCAACCGTTTGCTTTAAAACTCTCCGGAAGCCTTGGCGACCGGGAACCAATGGTTGATTTTTCAAAACTTATAAAACATCAACCAATGGAGGCCTATTTTTGCTTATCATACCCTAGTGAACACGGGAACCTGTGCTCAACCGTGCCGGTGGAAGGACCTTTGTCCGCATCACCTTTTTCATTTTCCGGTGAATATGGTGGAATTGACCTCGTGTCGCCATCACCATACTTAGTTAGAGCTCATAACCTTATATACCCCGTGCCACTTGTCCCTTTTTAAATGCATGATGGCGTCCTAAGTTCGTCGCACCGTGCAAAACCACAACACGTATTTAAATCCTAACACCACCGTGCACGCATTTTATACCGACCGGCTGCTTGCTTAACCAAAGAAGGCCTTGTTTTCTACAAACTTTCTTTGCTTGCTTGTTTGCTTGCTCTTGTAAAATGGTTTTACACTTTGAAACCATTTACTTGTTTAAGCTTGCTTGAAAATGGTTTAATTATTCAAAACCATTTGCTTACTTGCTTATTTGCTTGCTTGCTTGAAAAATGGTTTACAATTGAAAAACCATTGACTTACTTGCTTGCTTGCTTGGAAAATGGTTTAATCATTCAAAACCATTTGCTCATTTTCTTAATTATGGTTTTACAATTTAAAACCAATGCTTTCTTTTCAAAAATGGTTTAACTCAAAACCATTTGCTTGCTTTTGTATTCATTGCTTGCTTCTTGAAAATTATTAACTCAAAAAACCATGAAATACCAAAATAAGAAAGCAATTTGTAATAATAATAATAATAATACACTAGTATTTAGAAAAATGAGTTTAGAACACTCACCTCTTGCTTAACTTGAGCAATAGCCCACACTTATCCCGCCTTTACTTTTAACCTACACTCAAACGAATACGATGACAATTTAACTGATAACTTAACACTTCCTAATTTACCACACTCTTCATACTCTTTTAAAGCTATGCTATGGTTCCATTCCAACCTAATCACCCAATTGAGCACCGAACTCTCAAGTTACGTCCAAAACAACCCGACTACTTATGTCCAAAGCTGATGCAGGAATTTTCGCACACGGCCCCACTCCTTGAGCGAATTTTTCTACCACTTGGTGATCGTAATTTGGCAATTCCTACTTATGTTTTGTTCTCCTTGAAGTCTATTTTACGTAGCCACTGAATTAAATCGGATAAGAAATCTATAAGCTTACGCTCAAAAAATACAAAAACTGGTCGAAACAGAAATCCAGAGATGTTGTACTGGTAGAACTTAACTTCTAATGCAGAGAACTTGGCCAAATCGACCAAATCAAAGTTGTACCGGTAGAACTTCAACTTGCACCGGTAGAAGACAATCAAATGCCCAGATTTTGTTATTTCTCCCACTTTTGATGCCATTCACTCTATATAATCCTATAATTCATAATATTCTCAAACCAACTCGAATTTATCTAAAACAACTCCACAACACGCGAATTGGTGTTTCTGGAACCCCAAACCCAAAACCTTAGGTGAAAAATCCAAGAACACTACCTAAGGTCCACCAATTCTTCTACACATCACGACTCACGATTCCAAGCTTTCTTTACATCACCTGGGGTTCTACTACACCCCAACCATTCAAAGTGTTTCCATGCATTTTCAGACAAAAACTCAGATCAAAGGAGAACTAATTCCATACTCAAGCCCCAGAAATTTAATACACTTGATTCTAAGACAAGCAGATACCTGATTTGAACCTCTCCTCCTTCCTTCCTCTCTCTTCCTCTCTTCTTGCTCTCTCTCTCTTCTCCTCCCACGGCCTGCTTAGGCAATCCCCTGGCACTCAAATGAAATTTTGGCTTTTATTTTTCCCCTCTCTTTATTAAAATATCAACTTATCATAAATTGCAACTAGTCTTCATCTTTTCATTATTGCAATTGCAACTTTTGAAATTGTATTACGGCCCATCTCTAACTTAATTTTGATTTTCATATTCTTTGCTTAATGACAATTGTACTTGGTTTAATACTCATTATTCGGTTCCATAAATTTATCATTTCACTTTAGTCTCCAAATATTTCAAGCAGACACTTAGTACTTTTATACACCCTTACACAAGATCATGTACTCCGTACACTCTCTCGACTCGGTGTTGCAGACATATATTTATTAATTCACTTTTAGATTAATCCTGTTATTAGTGCGAAGCGCAATATTATGATGCAAGGAACATCTTAGATAATCTTAACCTTGGCGGATTTGAAAAGTAATCATAAGGTGGAGCAAATAATTCAATCAGTGGAATCCGATCAATTGAAGAATTGAATCATGTCTGTTGGCGGTATGAATCTAGGTCTTCTGTTTAGAGGAGATCATTAATGAAAAGATTGATCATCATTATCTAAAAATGTCCAGAATGTAAGTTAAACATAAGATGTTACTCACGCACTCTTCATAAAAAGTGAAATGCCTCCCAAATCTTTGATATTTATCTTGTTTTATATATAGTTTCGAACAAACATCTCTCTTTCAAATAATAACTTACTATGTATATTGATTGGAAAAGTGTTGATTAATGATTCATTAATATTGCATTATCACAAAAATAAAAAATAAAAGGAAAAAGGAAAAATATATATTATTTAAGCTTCATAAACAAGATTACACTTACAATGAAAAAATACATTATTTGCTCACATGAGAGTAAAGCTATCGCAATACAGCATAATAAAATGAGAGTGGAAAACTTAGCTTATTCTTGCGCCATCGCCCACGAGTACTCCTTTTATTCATACGATCTTCTTGTAGATATTCTTATCAATAATCCTGAAGCCATTCGGGTTTCACTTAAGAAAATGAACGACCAAGCCCCGATTACAGTCCACATCCATATCCCATCAATGTGATTTTCCGATCAAATCCCTTTCAAACTTTGCTTCTATTATTTCTTGAGAGGGATATGGTATTTCCTTGATTGTACATACATTTGATAATGGAAATCCACATAATCCGGGTTTAGTAGTATGAATCATTTCCAAATGTTTGAAGTGGCTGCCTTGGTATAAAACCAATAAGATGATTTTTGAGAAAAGATTCAAAACTTGAACGTCAGGCTTGTTAGTTCTTGAGAATTCTCCCACTCGGCTTGTTTGAAGAAGGTCAGAAGTTGGCATCTTCCAAATTACGAAAGATAATCGGATGCATCGGTGAGTAGTTATGAGACAAGTTGAGCCCTAAAGTAATTAAAATTCCCAATGCACTCTAGAATCACTCCTTAGGAATTTATTACTCAAAAAATCAATTGTTGTGAAGTATTTAAGATTTTCTAGAATTCAATCTCTGACCCTTTATCGTCACCATCATGGAATCTTGATAATTATCGTCCCCATTATGTTTTGTCATGTTACCTTCATCTATGTTCATTCTTTGCTTTCAAACTTCTCAAATACATTTCGAGCAAGTCGCCCTCAAAATCATTGTGAAGCGAGATCAATGATTCTTAGGCTCATAGATAGGATTTGATTTTGGAAAACCTGTTGACCATGGAAATGATTAGGCGCAAAGCAGAACTTGCAGCTTTGAAGGCACAACCAATGGGGGAAAGCGTATCATTTATCTTATTTATTTCAGGTTTAGAACTTCAAGTTCTTTACAAATGATCAGATTGAGGTACTAGGCCTCGATTGATTACTATTGAAGTCAGAGTCTGAAGAATTGCCCTTCAAAAATGTTTGAGGAATGATGCCTTGAAATTGATTTCTTCGTAAATTTAAAACAGAGAGATCATTGCTAAAATTTCCCAAACAATGAGGAAGCATGCCACCAAGGTTGTTATGAGACAAATCAAAAATGCCCATGGAACTCGCTTTGCAAATCAACGGTGAGATTTCTCCACTCAATTTGTTATGGGAAACGGAAAAGAAATATGTAGAATTTGTAGGGTTAGGTTTGCCTGTGAGATTGGAATGAAGATCTAGAATTTGCATACTTTTCCATGGTTGCATCTCAAACCCACTTATGGAGTTATAAGAGAGATTCAAGCGGCCCAATGTATCCTTTCCCGCGTTCCATGAAAACATTCCTTAATGTTATTGTGCTTGAAGTCTAGAGTCTGAATGTTGGGTAACATGGGTTGGAATGAGCGGACGCCTTAGTCAACGAGAGCATGTTGTTTGAAAGATCAAGGTCGATAAGATTTATAAGTTTTTTCAAACTTGCTTGTTTAGAACACCACTCAAGTTATTTGAAGAAAGATAAAAGAGATGAGTTCACAAATTCAAATATTGAAGTTGGAATTGACCGTGTAACTCATTCATACTTTCGAATCAATCTTCTCTAATGAGATCAAATTGGAATTCACCAATATGACCAGTGAATTTATTATGACTGAGATCTAACTCTGCAATGATGGCGAGTATACAACCAAGATAGGATTGTCCCATTAGACAAATTATCCTATAAGCGCACATAGGATAGACTTGAAAACCCATATCCACAGAAGAAGAATAGCTCCTTCTAGCTGATTATCAAGAGAAGTCTAACTCATAAAGGTTTGTTAGATTTCCAAAGGTGATGGTGGAATCTGACCGCTGAAATTGTTTCCGGAAAGGTCTAATGAAATCAAATTTCTAAGATTATAAAAAACATTTGGAATTTTACCACTAAAATGATTACCAAAGAGAATCAAGGAAGTGATTTGTGTGAGGTTCTCTAGAGAAGTAGGGATGGACCTAAATTGGCAATCGAAAACAAAATCTATAAAGACTTCAGATTGCTGAGAGATTGAACTGGGGATCGACCCTGAGAATTGGCAGCCAGAAGAGATCAAATCTGAAAACTTAAGATTGCCTATTGAAGCAGGAAGCTCTCCATTGAAATTTGTGAATGATAAACGCAAGTCGATAAAGAATTGTTCTCACTGAATCGTGGAAGTTACCACTGAGTTCGTCATTTCCCTTAAGGAAAGCTCAAGTTTCGGTAGATGAATTTTCATGTCAGGAATCTCATACAATCCACAATCGGTGAGATCAAGGGATATCAAAGAAGACCGATTTAGCAAGGAATTAGGAAAAACTGAAGAGATAGGATATACCTCAGAGGCGAAGCTTTTGCAACGAGTTAAATTTTGAACCAGAGAATCAAAGCCGAGCGGGGAAAATTCTGCTTCATCATTCCAAGAGAGATCGAGTGAAACCAAGTTGGAGAGGTGAGAGATTTTTGGTGAAATTAGGCCTGAAAATCCCGAGTAAGAGAGATCGAGATGCGTCAAGCTGGAGAACCGACCAAACCCAGCTGAAACAGAGGACCCACTGAAGTCGTTGAAAGCAAGGTTAAGCCTTTGGAGATGAGGAAAGCGGAAGAGGTGAAGTGGGAATGGATGGTTCCAGAGGCCAACTGCAACTGAGGTCGAGCTCAATCATGGCCAGTCACCCAAATCACAACTGACCCCATCCATAGGCAATCACTACCCTCCTTTGTGCTCTGTTTTTTCGGATAAGAAGGGAATCTGCAAAATCGGGAATGAGATTTCTTGATGGAAATGATTTCTTAAGGTGGAGAAGAGCAAGGCTCTGGCCATGAGGGCAGATTTTGGTGGAATTAGAGAAAGAGAAACAGGAAGAAAGAAGAATCTGAGAGAATGAGAGGAAGAATAGAAAACAAAGCAGGAGTTGTTCAGACATCTTTCTTTCCAAAGCAATTGATTTGAGGTGAGAGAAACGGTGGTGAGAACACTCCAATTTATGGGCAAATGATTCTCTGCAGAGAACTTGTTTGAAATTTCAAAAATTAAAATTAAGATAAAAGAATCTTCCCCCTTTGGATAAAAAAAAAACATATGAAAATGATTAAAAATAAAATAAAAACAAAATAACATAAAATTATTGGTAACTTTCAAAATGAAAAGAAAATAACAACTCAAATTATTTAAGATTCATATATTTTCAAATTTTAAGAAAATTAAAATTAAAAAAATAAGTCAACAAACTCATCAATCGCCAATTTATTTTATTGACTTGGGGCATCAGCCGTGATCAAAGCCATGTGAGAACCTAATTCATTTAAAACTCATTTTATATTATATTTAATTTTAAATTATCAGATAGTTTTAATTTTTATTTCTTATTGTTTGAAGTAAAATAACGTCTTATTGCTTTCTAATTTAACAATATCGTTTGTTTATTATTTCTATTAATATTACTTATGCACCTAATAAAACCTTTTATATAATTTCTTATTTTGAAACGAAAATGTGTAAAATGAAATATATGAAATAAAATAAGTTTAGTATCAATTACGTTGTCTAATTTTCCAATATAAAAAATTAAATCATTCATATTTATATATTTTCAAAAATTTTTAAAGTAATAAGTTTAATTATTGCAAAATATCCTAAAATATATTGTAAGTTTATATTGTTATGCTTGTAAAAAGAATTATGTTAAGGTCTTTATGAAGCAAAAGAATATCATAGAAGATCCTCTGGAAA
This sequence comes from Tetrastigma voinierianum, assembly GCA_016808115.1. Taxonomy (NCBI): domain Eukaryota; kingdom Viridiplantae; phylum Streptophyta; class Magnoliopsida; order Vitales; family Vitaceae; genus Tetrastigma; species Tetrastigma voinierianum. The sequence goes on from JAEQBH010001119.1 coordinate 184,188, forward strand.
TACATCAGAGTGACTATCGGAATATCTTCGTTCGACTACCATTATCACTCCACCTCAATGGCATAAGGTAGAGTACCTTTGATATAACTTTGAAGTGTTTACTGGCCAGCATCAAGCGTCGTATTGTTGGTGGTGGTGTTTTCGTAACCCATTAAAGCGACCTGCGTGGTTCGCGGCTTATAGAACCTAACCTCTTTCCTATAACAATCCTTTGTAGCATGGTATGCAGACCAATACAATCCGTACCTAATATAACATCAAGTCATGGATATCTAATAATATCAAATGCGCGAAAACTCCACAGCCTCGATAATCACTCTGTTGTAACAATCAACTTTTCCGTATTACTTTTCTAGGGTGGCGAAAATCCTATTACACATTCATGTTAATATGTCTTTAATTTCTTCCATTTCTTTCAACAATTACAATTAATAATTCATAATGTCATTGAGTTCACTTAAGGCTAAATTAAACCCGTGCATTTTCAATTAACCATCTCGTACCCTCAGCCACGACCATGCCTTTCGGGATCTCTATCTGAGTCATAATTTCTTGCCTCTAATTTCCTTACCTCTCGATGGACACGGAGTCGGCTCACGGGGCTGATTAAATGTTGTAGGTAACATACGAGTAATCTGCTCTAGGTATCTGTCCTCCTACGACCTTTGGGGCGGTGGCAGCCTAAACTGCTGCGGGTGGAGAACATACGGACTCATCAACATGTTCCTCGGGTGGTGAAGATACTTCTTTGCCTCGGGAGCTCTCTGGTGGGTGGTCGGCCTCGACGAGCGCATTTTCTATGAATTTCAAAATTTTTAATATGTCATGTAATGCATATATGATTTTAAATCACATAAATTTTTTTTTTTTTTTTTTTTTTTTTTTGAAATCTTGAAAACATTAAAGTCAATCATATAAAAATAAAAATTTTTAAATCTTTATAACATTTTCAAAACTTAGCTCTGATACCACGTTGAAGGATCGGGCCGGATTAACCTCGTGAACGGGGACCTCAGGCCTTTCCGATGGATCTTAAGCTTTTCGCAAAAAGCGATTCGAATAAAATCCATGGGCGAACCCCTTCTGATCTTTAACATATCTTTATAAAATAATGCGAGCGAAGTGATAAATTTTTCTTTTTCAAACACTTGCATTTTTCGAGAAAAATTGGCGGAGTTTTATACATTTTCGGACTTTCCCAAATTCTAGTACACGCATAAGCATTTAAAAACACTTCTAATATTCAAATTTTCAGCAGTTGTAGGGACTCACCGTCCACAACTCCAATCAACCAATATATACCATATACCTTTATTCATTTCAATCGTAAGCATTTTAAAACTTCTTCAATTAAGTACACATTTGTATCAAAAAATTTGGGCTTGAAGTAGAACTTAAGCGCGCCTAAGTAATTCATTTTCAAAATATATCCATATATGCATAGATGCATAGAAAAATTATTCGGCGCTATAAAATATCGGTATTTATCTGTCACGATTCGCATCGTCGTCTTCTCGATGGCTCGACTCAGCTGCGCGGGAGGTACTCTTGGCTCTTTGTCTCGGGTCTGAAAATATTTTTAGAAACATATGGAAAAGAATAGGCTAAAGGCCCGGTGAGTGTACATTTCATTTTAGATAACATTTCAGTATATACCAAAATAATACATCTTGCTCTGATTAAAATCCATTTATACATTAAACATTTATGCCTTAAACTTTCTTTGATAAATACTTATACCATTAAAATCAATTTATGCTTTAAACATTTATGCCTTAAACTTTTATTTCAATAAAATACTTATGCATTTAAAATCCATTTTATGCTTTAAGCATTTATGCCTTAAAACTTTATTTCAATAAATACTTTATGCATTTAAAATCCATTTATGCTTTAAACATTAAATGTAGTAAACTTTCTTTCTTTATTTCTTTCTTTCATTCTTTTCTGATGGGCAGGGAATAAAGCGTACCGAGCAGGTTCCGGTCTTGACTTGATGAACGGTCGCTATTAGGTCATAACTTACGCTCGCTACGGGCTTCGCGCTTTGCGCAAGATTCCGTCGTAATCTTTATCGCGTGTAGGATATTCTCTAGACACCTATTTCCCTCCCTCGGTTAGTAACCTATAGCTTTCACATACAATCTTTACGCTTAGTACTTGGCCGTCTCAGTCATATGATCGCTAGGGGTTTAGGTAACCATCGGTAAAACATTTCTTAAAGATACATTTATAAATACATTTTAAATCCTTTACTTTATCATCAAAATACATATGCTTTCTTTACACATTTTAAACTTTCATAATACATAACATATGCACTTACATATTTAATACACATATAAATATATGCATTGATGCAAGATAAAACAATGCAAGATAAAACATTTCCATATGCCTTAACATTTACATAAAAATTTACATTAAACTTTCAGTTTAACATTAAAACCATTCACTTTTAAAAACTCAATTCTCAAAATATCATTTTCACTCACAGTTCACAGCTCAATCCCGCTTGCTTCCGGTTGAGTTCCGTTCCGACCGATAATTCAGCCTCACCTTCCAAGAAAATCACAATTACATTAACCATAATTTCCATTTAATCCACCATAAACACTCATTCCTATATTCTTATTCCTCTAGAAGTCTATTTTACTTAGGAATTGGAATCAATCAATAGGATCATCAAATAAAGTTATGGCATTTTCATGCCAACTAGTCATTCTGGAGTTTTTCTAGTAGCAGTTTGTACTCATTTCCGAGGTCTTGACTTCATGTTTGACACTATGTCCTTATACTCATTTAAAGCTAAGGTGCTAGGGTTCTATTCAGGTCTGGAATCACTTGATTCCAGACACGAAACTCACTTCCGTCCCGAATAAGCCAAAATTTGTCATGTTCGAAAACTGAACCAGAATTTGGCTTGCACATAGTCCTACTTTGAGTGAATATTTAGGCTACTTAGAATCAGAATTTGGCGATACATTCTTCTTAGTTTGTTTCTCCTTCAAGTCTATTTTTGCATGTACTTAAATCACTCAAATCGGATCAAAAAATTGAGCAAGTTATGGCCAAAAATACCCAAAACTGGTCAAAACAGAAAACAGGACATTTCACGCAATACCGGGACTGCTGCCCAAAATTGACCAAAATGTGTTTCTACTTCATTTTTCTTTTCCTCTAAACACTTAAATCTGATGCATTATACCCATTTCAACATAACACACACAATTCACTATCAAACCCTAACTTCCTTACTCACTTGATTTTGTCAAAACCTAATTTAAACCATGGCTTTCTCAATTGATATTTAAATTCCAGCACCATTAAACCTTAAATACCATAATTTAACATCATACCAGAATTTAAGACATTAAACATGAAAACATCAAACCTAACTTTCCACCATGAAAACACTTGTTTCTTGAGTTTCTTGGCTCCTCTCCTTGATTCACTTGAAACTTGAAAAACAAAGAAAACTCACCTCCCCTGACTTAGTTTCTCCTTTCTCTTCCTCTTTCTCCTTTCTTCCCTTTCTTTTCTCTCTTTTCTCCTTTCTTTCCTCTCCTATACGTGATCCCCTCTTTTGAGCACTTAAATCCCCAAATTTTAGACTTTAAAATATTATTCCAAAAGTGCCCTTAAGTAACAAAATATCATTGGATTTGGTTTAAAGTGAATTACTCTTTTATCAGCTTCTCATTGAATCCATTCCCATGAGACAGCCAAGTCATTTACCATTATTTAAATCATAACTTAGCCATTAGAAAGATTTTGGTGGCTGATACAATTAAATATCTCAGTGCCATGATTTTATCTCGGTTTAGCACATTCTTTGCTTTTATATCGATTATATGTCGAAAATATTACATGGTCGTATGTTGAATTTGAGCATAAAATATTTTAAGCCCAAATCGTATGGTAGATTTAGGACTCTGAAATCCTGTCAGTTAAAATCATTAAAATCGTGTCCGGGACAATAGCGTATTATTACGGTCGTTCGGATCACGGAAACTATCGAAGCGGACTCGTTTCACTTTATTTTAGTTTAGTTAATCTTTTATGATTTATTCGGACAGCACCCCATTTTTCGGCTCAATTTAGAAAATTTTGTGTGACTCCAAATTTACGGTCTGAAATCACTATTCACTTCCATCTCCCATTATCTTCTAAATATCAGTTCAAAGTCACTTAGGCGAAATTTTCTTAAAAATCCCTTCTGACCTCCATGGGATAAAATAAGAAAAAATCACTATTCATTAGAATTTTGATTCTGATTTTAAACAATTTTAGCTTCATTGCCCCGAATGATGTCAGGCGTTCTAAATTCTAATCACTTTCGCCACATGGTAGGCGCCCGAATCGGTTGATAAGCTACTTATTATAACATTCAATAAGGTTGGGGTTTTACGGTTTCCTTGTTTTCATAATAAAAATTAGTTTTAAGAATGATAGACAAAGGGCTTGTTTTGAAAATGGTTCATGAGAACGATTTTGAAAACACAAAAGAACACCATTTTAATTATTTTTTAGAAGTATTCTTGTTCTTTAATTTAATGTTTTCCCTATTCTCTATGTATTTTAAAACAAAGGAGGTAATAAGCGTACTCTCCTTGTTTTGAGAATAGAAAATAGTTTTCGAAACATGTAGTCAAGTTACATTGTTTATTTTGTTCTACCATGTTCTCTGATGGTTCATCTACTTTTCTATATGCGGTTATTAAGTGTTAGTCCTGTTAATATAAATGTAGATACCTTAAACAATTTTGAGATACGCAAATTGTGCTTTCAAGCAAGGCTATTGTAATTTTTCTTTTCTAGGTGTTATTTATTATTTTACCATGTTTGTTCCGTTATCTTTTCCTACTTGTTGATCTACCATGATCTATGCGGCTAAAGTGCAAAAATACGAGCTAAATGTGAGATTACAGTATTGAGTTTCTTTATTTTCATAGGATATCTTGGTGCTCCATTTGAGAAATTTAGGTACTATAAGTAGATACATTTTCCCTTATCTATTAATTTTAGGAGTTGAATACATTTTCCACTTTTCTTTTCCTAGATTCTCGAGCATAAATTTCTTTGCTTGAAGAGAGATGGTGTTTTTCCTACTACGTAATTTCTTTTCCTAGTTGAATATGCTGTTTGTTTCATGTTTTTTCGAACTTTTTTTATTCTTTCTTTTTAAGATGTATTAATGGATGATTATATTTGAACTTTGCTTAGATGTTTCCATGACCAGGCATTTTTCACTTTGTGATTGTGGGCGTGGGGCAGGCTGTGATTGATTATGTTACGAAAACCTCGGAAAAAAAACATTGTAGAAGCTTTTTCGAAAATATTGAGGAACCTGAACATAGTGATGTCGAGATAGAACAAGCCACAGGAGCTACCTAGTCACAGAGACGGAGTTTCTTAAGAAGGTAAAGTTAATTGACTCTTTGCGGATAATACCTTTGAAAGTTTCAACCACCCTTTTGAAAGGCAGGGTTGTCTTGACTTGGTCTATTCAAGATTAAATAAATTGTGGAAATGCTTTTACACTATAATTCAACGATCCGACATTTGCCCCGAAGAAGTTGAAGTTTTGTTTGTTTGATAAAGATGGTTGTCGGGGCCGGCTTGTGGGAGGTTCTAAGGAGACTCGGGCGCGGGTAGTTCTAAGGGACTTTGGAGCGTTAACGGCTCGATGGTTCTAAAAGAATAACGTTTCTGGTCCGGGGGACTCGATCGGTCCTAATAGATCTAGGGACTTAATGTTAGCGGCCTAGTGGTCCTTGAATTGGTTATCATTGGGAGCAAACCTAAGGCCAGGCCCCTTAACGTATCTTTAATCTCGTTATTAGATTTTGTTAGGGGTTTATTCCTTTATAACAAATCAATAAACTCCCTTCTTTTGAGAAATATTAGGGATGAAACTAATATTAGGGTTTCCTTATGTTATATTGAATGTTGCAGGATAAATCCTAATCATATTAAAACAATATGATTTTATAATTATACTATTATAAGAATAAAGACATGTTTAGTATGTTTAGCGAGAAACCATGGTATGTTTGAGTTCATGTTTTTAACATTGTTTTATGTTTTAAAAAACAAGGAGAATAAGGAAAACATGGAGAACAGTTTTGATTTTTTATTTTTATTTAAGCCCAAGGTTGAAAAATTCGGATTTCTTGAGCCTTAAATGATATTATTTGTGTTTTCAAAAAATGGTTTTCAAAACGATTTTCAAAACAAAAAATAAACAGGTAATGTCTCTCTCTTAGCCCTTCACCCTCGAGTTTGCTTAAAGAACAAGAGTTCAATACCACATATTTCAAATATTTTCATTGAAATTTGATAGTTTTGTCCTTCGAGGTCTCATGTTGTTTAGTTATGGAAGATCTTGATTTGCGAGTGTGAAGCGGTAGACTGTCTTTGCTAATTAATCTCTTTGAAGGATGGAAGGCGCATGCGACAAATGTTAGCGTAGGGTGGTTTTTGAGCGGGAATAGGCGTCGCGGAGCCATTGGCCAGGCGATCATCGTCTTGGGTAGGGAAGGCAGGCGATCTCGGATCGAAGTGCAGTGAGTAAATCTTGTCGGGGGTGCTTGATAGTCTAACCCACGTGTTTCTAGTCTAATAATATCATAGAAGACAATAGAAGTTCAAAATATTAGACACAGATCATACGCAATAGGCAAACCCTAAATAACCATGCTTATATATATACACTTATACTTGTTGGAATTCTTGATCACCTAACCATATGTTTCTAGTCTAATAATATTATAAATACAATATAAATTCCAAAATATTATACGAATCATACATAATAGAGTAAACCTAACTAATCATAATTATTGAAAATATCCAGCAAATCTTGTTTAATCTTGTTCATAAACCTAGTACTTTTAGCTTTTTTTTTTCTCGTTTATGCAGGGAGATTTTTGTAGGGTGGGTATATTCATTCTTTGCGATGGAGTTTGGAGAGTTCGAGGATCTCTTGCGGTTTCTAGAGTACATAGGAGACATGCATTTGAAAGAATGGATAATTTGAACCTGAGATTGAGCTTCATTTGACCCAGTTGAGTTTTTTTGATCATGGCGTCGGATGGATTGTGGGATAAGGTAAACATATTTGAGAGTTATTAATTTTGAGAGTTTGTTTGTTTACGGGTTTTTGAAAACTATTTTTTGTTTTGAAAAAACAAGAGGAGCAAAGGAAAAAAAAAAGATCCTGTATGGTTCACAATTTTTTTTTTTTTTTTTTTGAAAAATATAGAGAACATATAAAATGCTACACTAAATTCAAATAACAATAACAGTTTTTAAAGAACACGGGCCTATTTTGTGTTATTGAGTACTAATTTAGAAAACATGGAAACTTGCCGTTTGGTGCAGCTAAGTGTTAACTTGTTTTAAATTTAGTGTTTTTATGTATTCTCTGTGTTTTTATAATAAAAAAAGCGCAGAGCAAACATGTTATTTTCTTTGTTTTTCTTGTTCTCATTGTTTTTAAGAACATAAAACAATTTTCAAAAACAGAAATCAAACAAACCTTTTGTGTTTTCAAAAGCTATTCTCGATAATAGTTTTTTAAAACATAAGCGAATAATTATATTATGTAAATTTTTAATAAAAATTAAAGTATTTATTATACATATAAATTAATTAATTAAAACATTGATTTTAAATAGCTACACATTACCATGTCTGGGTTGATTTTAAATCGCTATAACTTGAAATGCATAAAAAACTTTTAACAATGGTTTTGATTTGAAGTGTTTAGTAATCTTTCGATTTTTAAAAAATGTTTACCAAATTTTGTCAAATACCTAATATTTTTATAAAACCTTTGCTGTTTAATTGTTTTTTTTTTTTACCTTGGATCGATGTTGCAATTAATGACCTATTTATATTTTTTCTGATTAAACACTTTAATTATAAGGTAGTAAAACTCGAACCAGGACCCTCTCTTTATCCTTATGCCCTATCTTTTTGTTATTGTTTTAAGTTTATTTCTTTAAATTTTATATTTTTTTGCCTTTCTAAATTGATTAACATTATTATTGTTTTAATTTGCTTCATGAGGTTAATGATCAGAGCGGTAGATTTGGTTCTAAGAAAATTTATTAGTCTTCTGAGAAGCTTGTAGATTCGGCTACTAAGAGAAGCTGACAAGGATGACATTACGATAATGGTGATTAACCTTAAGAGATTCATTAAACCGAGGAAGTGTCGCGATTTTTGAGATTTTCTTCCTCATTTGTCTTCGATTAATGAATTAATCACCTTTCAAATGTATAAGAACATGATTAGAGGGATATATAGAAATTTTAGAATAATGCAGGGAAATAGGCATATGGAATAGAATAATTTTTTGTACACGTTGATTTGGTATAGATTCTCGGTTATTTATTTATTAATTTACTTATTTATTTATTGATTCAAATCTTGATGGTATTATTCTTATTATTATTATTGTATTAGTGCGATGGGTTCATGCGAGATTAATGTGAATTGATGCTTTACAATTAAATATTGAAGAGATGACAACGGATAGGATTTAGGTAGGATTTTAAATTTCCCATCCATTTATTATTTATATTCACATTCTCATCCGTTAGGATTTAAATTTTATCCTCTTGCGTATTTATCATAGGATCGTTGTCCTTATCCTATTCTAATATGTGAAATGGTGTTTTAGAAAATCATGAATATTTAAAATAATTTGAGATGTGATTTCATGAAGCCAATAAAAATACAAGTACAATCAAATATGTCTGATAAATATAACAATATAAATAAATAAATAATAATATATTATATATTTAATTGGGTTTGAATTAGAGGATGAGTATGATGCTCACACGTTCCCATCCCCGAATCTTAAAATCTTTATAACCAATTACCCGGATATTTAATTGGGTTTAAAATGTTCCTTCATACACTCCTTCATTCTAATTGAGTATCGGATTTTTCATCGAGGTTGAAGGAAATTACCATCCCTACCTTCATGACACTCATTCATCATTGCTATATATATATATATATATATATATATGAAATTTCATTGATTCATAACGGTAATACCTTTACATTTAAACACATAAATCAAACTGTTAAAAACATTAGAGATGAAACAACATCGTGAGTTAATAGCGAAGAAACATTCAGGTTTTACAAAAGAGATAATCCTAATATACCTAGAATACTAGGCCAGTTTAGTTCGAAATTTTTAACTCTATCCAAAATTCAAAATATGAAAATTTTCAATGTATTCTAATCTGTAGTTTTCATTTTCAGAAAATACGTTTCGTACTTGAATTTGGTTGAAAATAAAGAATAAGAAAATCCATTTTGTAAAACCATTTTCTTGAAAATGAAGTTAATGAAACAATGAAAATGTGTTTAAAATGCAGGTTACTATTCACGATCAGTGTTTTAGTGAGCGATGGGAAAGAAAATCGAGTGGAAGACGAAAGGTGAAGAAAGAAGAAAATAAGCGCGATCAGTGTTTTTCGTTTTATCCACAGTGTGAAATCCCATGTTTTGTTTAATTGAAAATAAGGAAAACAACACGAAGCAGTTTTACGATTCATATATAAAATATTGAAAATAATGAATTCATTTTTGTTTTCTTTCTTGTTTCAAAATTTGTTTTGTCTTATTCTACGTAACTAAACGTGTTTTCCTTGTTTTGAAAAATTTGAATAAGCAGAAAATTTTCTACACTAAACAAGACTAGATTCTAGGTACGATGAAGCATAATGTGACGATTTGATGTGAAGCTTATTTGTACGATCGAAACATTTGTTGCCCGCCTGAATCGTCTACACGAAGCTAATGAACAACCACACGCTGATAAATCGGCGACAAAAGCATAAGAAAGCAAAGTAAAATCAAATTAAAACTTTGGTCAGTGAAAAGAAAAAATGAAAGAAATCGACATTTTCGAGACCGAGATGAGAGGAGGAATGGTGTGTTGCTCCTATTATTATTATACGATGGAGAGGATGAAAAGATGAAATAGAAATAATACTTTCTTTTTTGAAAGATAAGAAGCGTTATATTAAAGCAAAAGAGCTTGGACACACGAGGCACATGCAGGGAGTATACGGGGGTGAGGCGTAGTAGGGAGGGATAAAGAAAACCCATCACACAAAAACTAGTCCTTAGAGAATACACAAAATTCTAGCCAATGAATACTCCACGTTAGGGATTAATCAGGCCAAAAATTAAAGCACTAATAAAGAAAAGTTTCATTCTATTTGGGGAGAAAACCATATACTCAAAAAGCAGCTACATTTCTCTCGAATAGCCCGGTGTGAGTAATGTAAGCCATCCACATTTTTTAGCTTTCTTCTTGATTGGAAACAAGACCATCACGATAATACCTCTTTGTGAATAGAGACAAACCACTAAAAATCAGAACATGGACCATGAGAAGTACTTTACATTCTAGACATCGCATAGCGATGAATAAGAAGAAATGATCAAATCTTTCTCAACCTTCTTACCTGAGGCACTTGCTTCGCATTTGATAACCCGTTTTTAATTGTTCCATAGTTGTGCTTTACTCCGCTGACTTCCCGTACGAAACACACTTTGGAGGTACACAGCAGTTCCATAGCACTGCGGGGTGACAGGAGTTCCCACCTTCCGTTAACTGAAGTTGGCTTTATAAAGAATATTCCATTTTATCCACAGCTTCAGAAAGCAATCTATCTCTTCCGTGATTTTTTTTTTCTTGGTCGTTTATAATTTGAACTTCATCCATTTCCCAATCATTGAAAAGTCTCGTAAATCTTGGATTCCAAGTCCCTTCCCCTCTTGTGGTATCCCAAACCTTCACCACCATTGCCATTTCTGAATCAACGAAGCATATGGGAGAAACAATATCACAAAGGGTTTGAATTTCCCATACCACGAGTCATCCCGAGTGTAAGCTTCTACGCCATCTGATAACAAAATAACAATCTTGTCTCGATTTTAAAATTTGCATTACTAATATCCTTCAAGAAGCCCACTCAAAAGCGCGCCCGAAATAACATGAACTGACCCCTTCTTCAATATTATGATATTTTGAGGTTATAACATTTTCCACGTAGGGTTATCTCGGTATAAACCTCCACACCCATTTGCCAATGAGGCCTTGTTAAAATTAGTTAAACTTAGATACCTAGTCCTCCTTTCTCCTTACTAAGGCACCGCGACACATTCGATTGACCAAGTGAATTTTCTCTCGGAGTTTCCACCACCCCATAGAAAGTCCTTACGAATTTTCTCGATCTAGAGCTTGACTCCCTTAGGAAATGGAATAGGGACGTAATGTAAATAGGCAAGTTTGAAATATAAATAGCTCACGTTATGATGTCTGACTCTTAAACTTATGATACGATGTAATAAACTTTAAAACTTATTAATAAATCACAATTTCCTTATAAAAAAATTATTTTTTGAAAAGAGATAATTTTATTGATTAATTAACGATACATGCGATAAAAACACATAATGAATTATTTAAAATTTTAATAATAGCATAATGAATCGGTTTAAAGACTACACATTTGATGTCCTATAATGGTAGAATCTATGACTCGATTATGTAACATGTTGTGACTATAATTTGATTTGTTGTCTTTGTTTAATCGAATATGCTTTGATGTACGAATCGCCTACACACTGAAAGTAAACCGCAGTGAGACAGAAAGAACCAACCATCGTAGCAAAACAACACAACCACAGCCCTGACAAGTTGATGGTAAAATTACGAAAAAAATTAAAAACCGGATATTGGAAGAACCACTTTATTGAAAAATAAACTTATAGAAATAGATGTAAATAAGTGATTCCCGAATTAAAAAAAATGACGAATAATCACCCTTCCTTGCTATGAAAAGGAATTTGCCAAAAGATAATATATATAGAGAAAATGAGAGACAGGGTTTCCTCGAGAATAATGAAATCGTATAAAAAATTACTTATTCATATAATTTGTGAGCTTAAACAATCCTATTATAAGTTTGTAGTATGTTACCCCTAAATTAGGGGATAGCAGTAAACTTGATTACAATTTTCTAGAGAGAAAAAAATAAAGCAAAATATAAAAAAGTATAAACATTTGTATACCCCATTTTATGGTACCTATTATAATTTGAAAATAATTAAATCTTAAAAATTTAAACTAACTAAACATTAAGTCATGATACTTATTGTAAAACCTAAATTTTAAATTAAAATGGATATTTAAAAAAAAATCAATTGGATATCTTTATCTATCAATTTGCATAAATAAACAAATTATTTATAAAAAAGACAAAAGAATTACATGTATTACATATTTTTTGTTTTAAAGAATAACTTTTAAAAATATCCATACTTTCTATATGTAATTTTATTGATATTTTTCTTATTTTTTAATTTCATAAATTAAGCGTTATGTGGTCAAATTTTATCATATCACAAAAGTTTGTTTAAAAAATAAAATACTTAATTTAGATTAGAAAATTTGTATATATATATATATATATATATATATATATATATATATATATATATATACTCTGTATATATATATATATATATATATATATTTTAAATAAAAATTTTATCACATCAATATTTATATTTGATAAATATTAATTTTAAAAAAAATGGAAAAATTTATATGAATAGGATCGGCCTTATGTCCCAACATTGCAATGCAAAGGAGTATACAAAATTCTTTTACCTTTTCAAAATAAAATTTTACTTTTAATCATTTTCTATTTTCCTTATACTCCATTTTGTTTATAATTATTTATAAATAATTATAAAAAAAAATATTTTTTTTGAAAGAAAAAATAATTTTATTGATTTAAACTTGAAATAGATCTATAAATCCAAAATACAAAATTTTAAAAACATAAAGTATGAAACAATATCTAAGTTAATAACACAATAAATTGTTATAAAGCTTACAAATTTGATAATATAATGATTATAGCATTTACGACTAAGTTCTTTATTATGACCATAATTTGATATCTTTGATTTATGAATATGCTTTATGCAATACGAATTGTCTCACAAAAATAAAGCCCAACACAGCGTCGCCTTGATTAAAAAAAAGCAATCAAGCGACACAATAAGAATAAGATAACACAAAAAATAAGAAAATACCTAAATTTTTGTGAAATAATCACTTTATTAAGAGATAGATTGAAAAAAAAAGTGTAAAAGATTGATTTCAAGCAAAAAAATGATTGAAAAATTATATATATATATATATATATATATATATATTTAAAAGAGTATAGAAAATTGATTTCAAGTAAAAAAAAATGGAGTTATAGACAAAAATAGGTTTCTTTTTTTAAAATTACAAACATAGATTGAAAACCAAAATAATGTGTTTGGGTCATGCGGCATATATATTAGTAATGTCATAGTCATTGACTACGATATTGAATTATTATTTTTTAAGTTAATACTGTAGTCACTCGCCATATATTTAAATTTCTTTAAAGTTAATGCTGCAGTAGTTAAATACGATATTAAAAATATTTTGAAGTTAATATCGTAATTAGTGATCGAGGCATGAACATAAAAAAATTTCCAGTGTGACTGACCCACTATTTTGGGATTTTTTTTTTAAAATTTGTATCAGTGTGGTAGAAGACTCAACAAAAAATGATCAATATATATATATATATATATATATATATATATATATATATATATATATATATATATATATATATATATATATATATATATATATATATATATAAATTCAAAACAAAATAATAAGTAAGACTATGAGATACCATGGTAGATTTGGGTTCCTCTTTGAAGCAAAGCAGTAGACCACTACCCTCACGTAGGAAGCAGGGCTCTTCTCTCAGCCCAGCCTCAGTTTTCGCTGATGCATGGCAGCCTTGCTTTCAGTGCGAATCGACTCATCGATTCGATAAGCTCAATCGTCATAAATGCGTCTAATCGGAAATCTCATAGGTCAAATTCCACATCCCCATTCCCAAAATCCACGACTTTGAAGAATCACAGGCTTTTCTTCACTCTTGAGCAAGCTCTTCTTTGTCGGGCTCTGCCCGGTCGGCTCTTGCGTAGGGCTAGGAAAGCGCTACGATATTATCGCCCTTAAGCGGTATCACCATTATAGTTCACAAACTTGAGTGCTGAATCTGACTTTGGAAAAAGTGGCGAGCCTTGTGGTCTTAATTCGATCACCCAGTGACACTATATAAATCGGATAACGAAACGAGAAAAACATACTGCTTGACTATGCAACATAGAATAGGCCTTTTGGCTTTTTATGGCCATTAATCTTCTACATATGCTTAGGCACTTAAGTTAACTCATCATCACCACTATGTTTGTTTTTTAGGCTTATGTTTCTTATTGTATTATGGTGTTATTTGTTATTCAATTGGGGTTTCCTTGCTAGTCCATGCGACCGAAGGCTAGGGAGAATCATATGAGAAAGGGTGATATCTGCCATTTGTCCTTGATTGCACATGGATTTAGCGAAGCATCTAAGAGTTGTTGAATGCTTGATAGAACATCGAGATAATACTTTTGGGATATACGTACATATGTGAATTTTGCTTTCTTTGTGACATTAATTACATTTCTAGCACTTAGTTGTTAGTGGTTTAGTTACGGCCGGTCTTTGTGAGTGCTTTATGAGGATCCTTATGAAATACCAAGGTTATTATTAATGCGTGAGTAATTGTTTTCTGAAATTTTTATAATTTTATTATTTTTATTCTATTTAGATTCTTGGCATGGACTCATACCCTGCTCAAGTTTTCTCTTTGTTGTAATGGGGTTATTGGGTGATGAATTATTTTATCTTGTCATTGATTACATTTTGGGTATATGATTCCTGAAAAATTAATGGTCGATGCGCTACATATGAATATTCTTATGTGTGCGACGAGAAACACATTCTTTGTCTGGCTGAGGGATGATGGCGCAACAGAGACCAGAGATGAACACAAACGGTCATTTGCTCACGCGCTTAAATTGGTGATGGTTCCCGCGTACGCATCTCATCGCTATTGTGCGGAAGGCGCGGTCGGATAAGTTAGGATCAAGAAGCTTCGGTTTTCGAGCATTTTGGTTCTCATCCTCCCGAGAGAAGTCACGTAAACATATCTGATTATTAATGGATGAAGTCATATCACATACCCAGTGGCATTTCTTTCAATTGTGAGGAAATGAAAAATATTTTACGTATGAAAAAGTTATTGATGATATGATATACCTTGAGGTTCAATGCTAGAAGATGAAATGTACATTTGCTTTTTCACAATCCTGATAATCCATGTACGTAAATGTAGAAAATAAACTGATCACAATCTGAAGATGGTAGTGATTCATGATTATTAATTTGTATAAAACGAAATCATGTGGGTGTTGGGCATATTAGTAATTAGCTTATTTTTCCGTCCACTGACCTTTGTTTATCTTTATTTCTTTTTTTTCTTTCTTTTTGTCTTCACTAGAATATTCAAAAAGCTTTTGGGCTCCCGGATGGGCGGGGCATGGGATTTGATAGGCAGGAATTATTGGGTACTGATATATATGTTATTAATTCACTTTTAGATTAATCACATTATTAGTGGCGCAATATTATGATGCAAGGAACATACTAATCAATCTTAACCTTGGGTCCCAAAAAGTAATCATAAGGTGGGAACAATAATTCAATCAGTGGAATCGATCAATTGAAGGGATTGAATGTGCTCATTTGGCGGTATGAATCTAGGTCTTCCTGTTTAGGAGATCATTAATGAAAAGATTGATCATCGTGCTCCCCAAAAGTAATCGAGGGAATGTAAGTTAAACATGATGCTCTTGCCTCTTACATAAAAAATTGAAATGCCTCCCCAGATCTTTGATATTTATACGTTTTTATATATAGTTTCCAAGATATGACATCTACTCTTTCCAAATAATAACTTCTTATGTATATTGATTGGAAAAGTGTTGATTAATGATTAATTAAAATTGCATTATCAAACTAAAAATAAAGGAAAAGGAAAATATATATTATTTAAGCTTCATAAACAAGATTACACTTACAATGAAAAAATACATTATTTGCTCACATGAGAAGGTAAAAGGCATTTATCTGCGATACCGCAATGCATAATAAAATGAGAGTGGAAAACTTAGCTTATTCTTGCTCCTAGCCCACGAGTACTCCTTTTATTCATACGATCTTCTTGTGAATGTTCTTATCGATAATCCACAAGCCATTCGAGTTTTCACTTAAGAAAATGAGACAACCAAGAAAGCCCAATTACCAGTCCACATCCATATCCCATCAATGTGATTTTCCAGTCAAATCCACTTTCAAACTTTGCTTCTATTTCTTGAGAGGGATATGGTATTTCATCGGTTGTACATCTATTTGATAATGGAAATCCACATAATCCCGGGTTTCCGTAGTATGAATCATTTCCAAATGTTTGAAATTGGCTGCCTTGAGGTATAAAACCAATAAGATGATTTTGAAGATTGAAAACTTGAACGTCAGCTTGTTAGTTCTTGAGATTCTCCCTTTCGGTTTGTTTGAAGAAGGTCAGAGGATTGGCGTCTTCAATTTTGAAAGATAATGGGATGCATCCGGTGAGGTAGTTATGAGACAAGTTGACCCTCGAGAGAATGGTCAGATTCCCGATGCACTCTAGAATCACTCCTTGGAATTTATTACTCAAAATCAATTGTTGTGAAAGTATTCAAGATTTTTACAAATTGATCGACCCTTTATCGTCGCCATCATTGGAATCTTGATAATTATCGTCACGTGTATTTTCTTGTCATGTTGCAGCTTCATCTACATGTTCATTCTTTTTCAAACTTCTGATACATTTGGAACAGTGCCTCAAAAATCATTGTAGGCAAGATCAATGATTCTTAGGCTCATGAATAGAGTTTGATTTTGGAAAACCACTATTTGACCATGGAAATGATTAGGCGCAAAACAAGAACTTGCAACTTTGGAAGAGCTCGGCCAATGGGAAGCGTGCTCGTTGCTCTTTGTTATTTCGAGGTTTAGAACCCATCAAGTTCTTTACAAATGATCAGGTGTGAAGTCATAGGCCTCCAGATTGATTACTATTGAAGTCAAGAGTCCTGAAAGAATTGCCCTTCAAAAATGTTTGAGGAATGATGCCTTGAAATTGATTTCTTCGTAAATTTAAAACAGAGAGATCATTGCTAAAATTTCCCTGACGATGAGGAAGCATGCCACGAGGTTGATATGAGACAAATCAAAAATGCCCATGGAACTCGGCTTTGCAAATCGCGGTGAGATTTCTCCGCTCGATTTGTTATGGGAAGCGGAAAGAAATATGTAGAATTTGTAGGAGTTGGAAGTTTCCCTTGCAGCAAGTTGGAATGAAGATCTAGGTGCATACTTTTCCATGGTTGCATCTCAAACTAACATGGAGTTATAGAGAGATTCAAGCGGCCCAATGTATCCTTTCCATTCATGAAAACATTCCCTTTAATGTTATTGTGTGGTCAGAGTCTGAATGTTGGGTAACATGGAGTTGGAATGAGCGAGACATGGTCAACGAGGCATGTTGTTTGAAAGATCAAGGTCAGTAAGATTTATAGTTTTTAAACTTGCTTGTTTCAGAACACCCACTCAAGTTATTTGAAAGATAAAAAAGAGATGAAAGGTTCTAAATTCAAATATTGAAGTTGGAATTGAAGCCCGTGTAACTCATTCATACTCAAATCAATCTCTTCTCTAATGAATCAAATTGGAATTCACCAATATGACCAGTGAATTTATTATGACTGAGATCTAACTCTGCAATGATGGCAGAGTATACAACCAAGATAGGATTGTCCCATTGAACAAATTATCCTGTAAGCGCACATAGGATAGACTTGAAAACCACCTGAAGAAGGAATAGCTCCTTCTGGCTAGTTATAGAAGTCTAACTCATAAAGGTTTGTTAGATTTCCAATTGATGGTGGAATCTGACCGCTGAAATTGTTTCGGAAAGGTCTAATGAAATCAAATTTCTAAGATTATAAAAAACATTTGGAATTTACCACTAAAATGATTACCAAAGAGAATCAAAGTGGTTGTGTGTGGGGTTCTAGAGCGGGGATGGACCCTGAGTGGCAATCGAGAAACCAAAATCTATAAGACTTCCAGATTGCTGATTGAACTGGGGATCCGACCCTGAGAATTGGCATGAAGATCCAAAATCTGTAAAAACTTAAGATTGCCTATTGAAGCAGGAAGCTCTCCATTGAAATTTGTGAATGATAAACGCAAGTCGATAAGGGAATTGTTCTCACTGAATCGTGGGAAGTTACCACTGAGTTCGTCATTTCCCCTTAAGGAGAGAAGCTCAAGTTTCGGTAGATGAATTTCCTTGTCAGGGAATCTCCCATACAATCCACAATCGGTGAGATCAAGGGATATCAAAGAAGACCGATTTAGCAAGGAATTAGAGCTGAAGAGATGGATATACCTCCAGAGGCGAAACTTTACCTTGGTTAAATTTGAACCCAGAGAATCAAAGCCGAGCAGGGAAAATTCTGCTTCACATCATTCCAGAGATCGAGTGAAACCAGTTGGAGAGGTAGAGATTTTTGGTGAGAAGTGGGGCCTAGAAAATCCCGAGTAAGAGAGATCGAGATGCGTCAAGCTGGAGAACCGACCAAACCCAGCTGAAACAGAGGACCCACTGAAGTCGTTGAAAGCAAGGTTAAGCCTTTGGAGATGAGGAAAGCGGAAGAGGGTAGAGTGGGAATGGATGGTTCCAGAGAGCCAACTGCAACTGAGGTCGAGCTCAATCATGGCCCAGTCACCAAATCACAGCCATGACCATCCATGAGCAGCAATCACTACCCTCCTTCCAATGCTCTGTTTTCAGATAGAAAGGGAATCTGCAAAATCAGGAATGAGATTTCTTGATGGAAAATGATTTCTTAAATTGGAGAAAACAGGCTCTGGCCATGAGGCAGATTTTGGTGGAATTAGAGAAGAGAAACAGGAAGAAAGAAAGAATCTGAGAGAGATGAGAGGAAGAATGAAAACAGCAGGAGTTGTTCAGACGACATCTTTCTTTCCCAAAGCAATTGATTTGAGGTGAGAGAGAGCAGTGAGAACACTCCAATTTATGGGCAAATGATTCTCTGCAGAACTTGTTTGAAATTTCAAAAATTAAAAATTAAGATAAAAGATCTTCCCCCTTTGGACAAAAAAAAACATATGAAAATGATTAAAAATAAAATAAAAACAAAATAACATAAAATTATTGGTAACTTTTCAAAATGAAAAGAAAAATAACAACTCAAATTATTTAAAGATTCATATATTTTTCAAATTTTA
Source organism: Tetrastigma voinierianum (assembly GCA_016808115.1). Taxonomy (NCBI): domain Eukaryota; kingdom Viridiplantae; phylum Streptophyta; class Magnoliopsida; order Vitales; family Vitaceae; genus Tetrastigma; species Tetrastigma voinierianum. The sequence continues at coordinate 203,545 of JAEQBH010001119.1, forward strand.
AGAAAATTAAAATTAAAAAAATAAGTCAACAAACTCATCAATCATGAATTTATTTTATTGACTTGGAAATCAGCCGTGATCAAGCCATGTGAAGACCTAATTCATTAAAACTCATTTTATATTATCTTCAATTTAAATTATCTGAATGGTTTTTGAATTTTTATTTCTTGTTTAGAGTAAAATAACGTCTTATTGCTTTCTAATTTAACGTATCGTTTGTTTTGTGCTTCTATTAATATTACTTATGCACCTAATAAAACCTTTTATATAATTTCTTATTTTGAAGCAAAGAAAATATTAAAAATGAAATATATGAAATAAAATAAGTTTAGTATCAATTACGTTGTCTAATTTTCCAATATAAAAAATTAAATCATTCATATTTATATATTTTCAAATTTTTTAAAGTAATAAGTTTAGTATTGCAAAAATATCTGAAATATATTGTAAGTTTATATTGTTATACTTGTAAAGAAATTATGTTAAAATTGCTATAAAAGCACCAAAAGAATAAAAAGTGAAACAAAAATCCCTCAAATCGATAAAACAATGTGTTATCTCCAGCAAAATAATAAAAATATCTTAGTGAAATAGTACTTGGCTTTATTAAGGCAATCTTACCTTCATACAGTATGGCCTTTTGGAGACAAAAAACAATATTATAAGGATCTCAAGCTCAAAGAAAAATAACAATTCAAATTACATAAAGATTCATGTATTTTCAAATGAAATTTTCTAATGTTGAAATTTGAGCAGTGATAGGTTGGAGGTCCCATTTCCCTTTTATAGAATGTGTTGGAAATTAGTGACAAGAAAAGTCTTGCTTTAATTCGGATTTTTCATAAGACAACAAAACATGAAACCATCATTTTTCTTAATATTTTTATTTCCTTAATACTTTTCAAAAATCATAAGCAACTTTAATGTCTCAATTTTTCAATGGTGGAAATCCTTAACTTATAAATTCTTCCATGACTTTATTAAGTTATAGAAATCAAGCTTTTGTCTTATTCAATCATCACCTCTCTTTTTCCACACAAATGTTCCCTCGTGATGGAGCCTTAACGATGGATTCCTTTATAATATTGGCAAGGTTTTATATTTCATCTAGTTTAATTAAGCACATATCAATACTATAACTAAATACATGACCTCCATCTAAAAATAGTTTTAATATCATATTAAACAACAAAATACATTAATTAGGATATTTTAGAATAAATAAAATGTTTTAATCTATTGTTTTATAATTTGTATGCTCCTTAGTATGCAATTTAATTGTCTAAAGTTCTAAGTTTAATATTAATGTAATTGATAGTTGATCCTTATCTTTTAGGTATAAGATAACTTTTATGTGAACATTTATAACTTGATGGGACATGTCGGAAGACTTTGACTTCTAAGAGTTTAAGAAAATGATAATACTTATCAATATGACTATTCTACGAGTTTGTTAGTCATTCAAAGATGTTTTCCTCCTAAAACATTTATAATAAAAATAAAGGTCAAAAATCATCCTCCAAATTATCTAGTCTTTTAAATAATTATAAATTGAAACATAAAAGTTATATTTGTTAGCTAAAAGATAATGATTAGCTATCAATTACATTAATATTAAACCTAGAACCTTGACAATTAAATTCCATACTAAGAGCATACAAACTATGAAATATTAGATTAAACATTTGATTTATTCTAAAACAGTCTAATTAATGTATTTTGTTAAGTTTGATATGGTATTAAAACTATTTTTAGAGGGGCGTCATGTATTTAGTTATGTTAGCATTTATAATATTAGCCAAATAAACTAGATGATATGTAAAAACAAAAGAGCGACCACATGATTCGATAAAGTCATGGAAGAATTTATAAGTTAGGGGTTTGACATGGTAAAATTAGGATATTTAAGTTGCATTTGATTTATGAAATGTATTAAGGAAAGGAAAATTGTGGCCTTTGAGCAGGGTGTCAGTTGACTCTTACCGTCAATGCGAATTACTACGTGTCTCGTATCGTAGGACGTACACGATAAAAGCAGACCCGATAGGGCTCGGCATCCATACCTTGAGTATAAATTTTACATACAAAGGGAATTTATTTACCGTTGTTTTTTTATTACAATTTACTGGCGGGTCTCTTGCCGAAATTTTACAAATACAAAATACAAGATAAGGCGGTTGGTGTTTCTTTTGCTTAAAGTCCGGATCATCCGAAATCACGTCGTCTTGATTACGAAAAATATATTCCTGACAGGTGGCGATGCCCGATAGTGGAATTTACTACTTGGAGTTCACTCGCTGGGTGCGTCTGATGACCTGATAACATTGACACATGCTAATGTATCACTCATGCATATATTAACAAAATTAATTTGCCTTGTAGCATGTTGTCGATTTATAAGCGATAACATAAGATTAGCTCTCATGGGTACGAGGCCTGTCCAGGCGATCCCGTCTTGGAGCGCCGCGCATCACCTGGCGTGTTATTTTCGTAGCGATATGACAGCGCGCAATCAGCGAAGCGATCAGGTGAATCACAATGCAAATCATTCGAGTTTGTTTCCGTTAATCTTTTGGGCAAGGAAATCATGTGCATCCATTTTCCGACAAATCCCCATCCATTACATGGCCCCTTAAGCAAAAGTAAAATAAGTAGGAGAAAAAGCATATTTCAAGTTTGTGAAACTCCTCGAGGCAGATACCAGCGTGGTCGCTGCGAGTGGGGAGCACTTTAACTATAGATCTGCGAGAAGCCAAGCCCGGTCCGATCGTAGGGAATTCGGAGAAGGTGAAACCTGCTCTGCAAAATCCGCACTTTCCCTCTACTCTTAGTTTGCTCTTCGCCATATAACCGCCGCCGATCCATTTGGTGAGATTGAGACGAGAACTAAATTCATCTCGATGCCACGTGTCAAATTCCTATTGGTTGAGAGGATTCTGCTATCATCTTATAAAGCCAGTAGTTTCAGCCCACAGTGCGTGATCTGCATGTGTCACATGTAGGCCCCCGCCAGAGCTCAATGTTTGACTCTCATAGCTTGACACGTGGTGCCTCGCAGGCGAAACAAATATAGCGTCTTAAAGTGTCACTCCACGGCCGTGATGCGCCGGCGTGAAATTGATATCTGGTCGATGAAATGGCGTGGTAGCTGATTGTGAGGCGATTTCAACGGTGAAGTCTAAGTTTCGTCGTGGAATCTGAAAAATTAGGATTTTGGCCAGTACCATTTTATCCTTCCTCAAATCTGGATTTTAGGGGTCTCACATTCTTCCCCCTTAAAAAGAATTTCGTCGAAATTCCATAATGCGCATCGACCACGTGCATATGTAACCTACCTGATTCTGTTTGGTGTACACGATGACCTTTCGAGGTCCACGATCTAAACAATCCAGTGGTAGTCAACCTAATCCATGTCATGGATGACATCTGCCTTATATCGAGCTCTTGCGGGGCTCGTCAACGCCCGATGAAATTTCCAATGGTATCGAGTATCTTGAGTAACCCCGACTCTCATCTTTCGACTCACAAGTGCGTGATAACCTGACCATGCGTGGTTTCATCTCGAGTCTCTCGAATCTGTCATCGACTCACAAGTATGGGTGATAACCGAAACTCCTTAATGTTTCATCTGAGTCTCTCGGGCTCCTATCCTCGACTCTAGTCTGGGTGATAACCATTTCCTTGTGTTTTGATCTCTCGGGCAATAGAACTTTTCGACTGCTTGAACCTCTTACATCCACACGAAGTCGGGATCGTTCCGGTCTCATACACCCACCACAGTTGGATGACTCCAGGGTCTCTTACACCCACCACGAAGTTCGGGACATCTCCCGGGTCTCTTACACCCTCACCGGTGGGATCGCTCTGGTCTCTTACCATGGTCGGGATCACTCCCCGGGTCTCTTACACCCTTTGAAGTCGGGGACATATCTGGGTCTCTGCCTGAAATTCGGGATCGCTCCCGGTCTCACCCATCTGAAGTCGAATAGTTTCGGGTCTCTGCCCTCACAGAAATTTTGGGATATCACCCAGGGTCTCTTACACCCTCCACGAAATTTGGATAACTTCGAGTCTCTTACACCCGCGCGAAGTCGGGATGCTCCGGGTCTCTTACACCCATCTGGACCTTTTGGAATACTCTGCTTTGGTCTCGGCTTCACCTAACTCGGGTTTCTCACCTTGGGATTACTGACCCCCTTTCTTACTTTGTCGACACACATTAATTTCTCTTGGAGTTTGATTCCGAGACTATTAGTCTTCATTGGACGTAGTCCAGACAAACCCGGCTACACTCGCGAGTGGTGGTGACCTCTTGTGCACCCACACGGTACCACTGATGTTCTTGTGCACACGAGAGGCGAGAATGCCATCTGTGACACCGATCGGTCCTGCATGGTAAAAGCGAGATCTCCTTTCGTAATCATGGCTGTCCGAATTCGACTCTCTGCATACAGGGAAGGCATCTATACGTGGTTTCTCTAGAGCCTCGTTTAAAATTCCAAAATCCTCATCACCTGAAGATGCAACAATTAATGAATGTAGTGCATCGATTTAAACTAACTACTCTGGCAGCCAATTAGGGGTAAGCATACCACATATCAGGAATTTGCTCTGTGTGCTCGACCTCTCATGTTAAATGGACTTACGCCTCTAGATGATCTCGCCTCATATTGGTGTGACATAAATAACATATAGTGCCTTTGCTTGACTAGAAGTCTGTGAGTCTATGCGACCTCGACCACCTACAGTATACGGCCCCTGTGCTAAGGTGCTAGTATAACATCAGCCCCAGCTGGATTCATACGACGTCTTGAGGTGTAAAGGAGATAATTTGTACTCTCTCCTGCTCTGACTAGTGGGGCGCGTTGTCCCAATGGGATCCTGTCATCTGGCGATCCGTCTCATGCCCGGTTGTCGCGAAATAACACTCATCACACCTTACTGCTGACTAGCAGTGATCACATTACACAGTCACGAAACTCGTGTGACGAGAAGTCTTACGCCTCTTTCTGAACTAGAAGAAGGATGGCGGTCCTCCCTCTTGCTACCAACACATCCCAGGAGTGTTTAGATCATCCTCGATCTACGTAATTCGGTAGTCGACCATGGGTCCATGTCTGTGGTGAGTCTCGATCTACCCCAGAATGGACAGCGTGGCCATTCTCGAATTCCTAACCTGGCCATGTCGTGGCCGTAAATCATCGACAAATCAATTTAACTCGTGGAATGTGTGATCCATCCTGACCATCGCCCACAACCCCATTTCACAGGAACCTCCCGAGCCTTATACCCTGAGTCTACAGAAAGTACTTGCCATGAACAGCTCTTGAAACTCTACCCATGTCATAACCTCTAAGTCTTTAGAAGTCTTAACCATCTCCACCATACGGGCCTCGCCCTCTGCATTGGAAGCGACTAACACCCGATCACTGGTCGTGCTCGGAGGTGATCTCATTAGCCTCCAGTACATTCTCGTCTGCATAAACCAATGGTCGCCACCATCGGATCCTCCTATGAATGTAGGAGGATGATGCCTAAACCTGCGGAGGTTACTAGGACCCCTTCCCCCAACTACACCTTTCTGTTGGCATGTGCGATAGCAGTGTACTTGACACCTCATCTCAGCCAAGGCATCGCGATCAAATACGGCGGTACGGTGAATGTCGGTGGTGCACGACGATTGCCCGAATGGGCGTCCTCTACGTCCTGCGTCCTCTCTTAACCATCTACAAAGTCGATGATGATTAAATTTCAATCACGATATCTCTAAGGCTCGCCTACGGCCAGAGACACTATTCATACACGGAAAAAAAAATTCACATACACCCACGTGAATGCATTTATAGTAAACTCAATATTAATATTATATATCAAATCATACACAAGAAAATTTTAAATTTTTTTATACTCTTTTTTTACCATGAGCAGTGCTCGTGAGCAGTGGCAGCAGTGTGCGGTGCATTGAATCAAAAGCGGGTTGAGTGCATAGTGCGCACCACCAGAAAACCGAATGCATGACACGCTGGCGTGCGCGGTCGCACAAATCGTGGCGGCGCTGCGCTCACAATGCCGAAGTGGCCGCGTAGCCAGCGCCTGCGACCGATGCCGGCGATGCACTTTCGGCGTGCTTAGGTGGCGGCGATATGGTGCCGGTCGTGGGCCCGTGTTGCGACCTCCACGCGCTGCCGGTCAAGCGCCAGTCGACGCCGTTCGGTGGCGACCTCCTGACCGTCCATGTCGACATCACATTGAATGTCAGCGACACCGGCTCAGTCCACTCGGTCGCGACATCGAAGCGGGGGTCGAACAGTTTCTCTACCGACCCCCGAAACGGTCGCGACACTGACGGTGTGACCCTCCTGGAGCTTCACCTATGTCGTGACATCGATTTGATGTCAGCGACCTGGATCCCACTTACGGTGGGACTTCGGTCGCGACACGAAATCCAGTTGCGACCTCCCGTACTACCCATGTCATGACCTACATGATGATGTAGCGACATCAAGCACCTTTCGATACTTGCCACCATTAGCCGGCGTGAAGGATCCAGGCCGGATTAGCCTCATGGTGAGGGACCTCTCCGCACTCCAGGCGGATATAGAAACTTTCATGACCATAAATTAAAATCCGTGGAGGCGAACCCTTACAATTCTTCACATATCTTTTTTAAAAATAATGCGAGACGAAGTGCTAAAAAAAAATTTCTTTTTCTTTTCTTTTTCCAACACTTAGATTTTTCGAGGAAAATCGGCGAGTTTCCTACTGTTTTTTCGGACTTTCCCAATTACAAACATTGAAACATTTAAAAACACTTCTAAACTTCAATTCATCAACTTCATATTAGGACTCTCGTCCACAACCAAATCAAAACCACAAATATACATATATATATACATTTATTTCTTTCAAATCATCAAAACATTTTAAACCTTCTTCAATTCCATGCATAATTTTATCAAAACATGACAAAATATTCACATATACAATATACAGAATTATTTTCAATGCGGAGTCACATCGTCGTCTCCTCGATGCTTCGACTCCTTTGCCTGGGGGTACTCTATAGATACTGTCTCAGTCTGAGAAAATATTTGTTGAAACATATGGAAAAAGAGTGAGCTAAGCAGGCTCGATGAGTGTCTATTTCATTTATATAACATTTCGATTACATATCAAAATAATACATACTTATACAATTAAAATCCATTGCCACGATATAAACACTATGCCTTAAACTTTCTTTCCATAAATACTTATACCATTAAAATGAGTTTATGCTTTAAACATTTATACCTTAAACTTTCTTTCAATAAATACTTATGCATTTAAAATCCATTTATGCTTTAAATTTATGCCTTAAACTTTCTTTCCATAAATACTTATGCATTTAAAATCCATTTGCTTTAAATTTATGCCTTAAACTTCTTTCGAAATACTTATGCATTTAAAATCCATTTATGCTTTAAGCATTTATGCCTTAAACTCTTTCTTTATTTCTTTCTTTCATTCTTTCGTGGAACCGAGAATAAACACCTTGTGAAAACGAGTTAAGATGCGACGGTGAGGGCAGTCCACATTCGATCCTTAACCACTACGTTTGGAGAAACTCACGCTTTACTTGAGTTCCGGTCATAATACTTTATCCACGTGTAAGGATATTACTCTAGACACCTATTTCCCTCCCTCGGTTAGTAACCTATACTTTACCCTCTTAATCCTTACACGCTTAAAAAATCATGACGTGTCAGTCATACGATCATAGGGGTTTAGGGTAACCATCATTAAAACATTTCTTCAAATACATTTACAAATACATTTAAATCCTTTACTTTATCATTAAAACACATATGCATACTTTAAACATTTTTAAACTTTCATAATACCTTAACATGCATACATATTTAATACATATAAATATATGCATTGATGCAAGATAAAACAATGCAATATAAAACATTTCCATATGCCTTAACATTTACATAAAAATTTGCTAAGCAGTTTAACGCTAAAACCATTCACTTTTAAAAACTAAATTCTCAAATATCCATTTCACTCACCAGTTCACCGCTTTCAGATTCCGGCTTGCTTCTAGTTGAGTTCAGTTCGATCGATCATCCTTTTCAACCTTTTGAAAATCACAACTATACATTAATCATAACTTCCATTTTAATCCACCATACACATTCATTTAAAGCCAAATGAACAAGTGCCATAAGCACTAAAAACTCATTCATTTTGGCCAACCTTTTTCCAACCATACCTATAGACTTTATGACTTCAAAAAAAATTATTCAAATGGTCTTCAAAATTTATATGAAACTCTCGAATCAGTTCTTGATATATCAAATAACATCTCTTTAAATTTTCAATTTAGAAATTCCGTCTCAGCCTCAACCATATAACACAATCTGCACAACAAATACTCAGTTTGGCAGAACAAAATCTGCACATAGCTCCACTTTGAACCATTTTCTGGGCACTTTAAGTTTACAATTTGCATGAACTTCCTTTAGATAAATTTTCCCTAGAAGTCTATTTTACCCAGAATTTTGAATCACTCAATTTGGATGAGTGCAACTCCACTTATGGCCAAACACTACAACCATACCCAAAAACATAGCAAAATCAGTAGGTTACACGAGCTCACCTTCACAGTCCCGTATTTGGGAACCTTAGAGCTACATTGGCTCTTGGTCCCTTCTATACATTGTATCCCTATCTCTTATGATTCTTTACCAATTGGAATCAATTCATTTGGATGATTCTAGCGTAATCTAGCCAAAAATACAAACAAGGGTTTTACAGAAATTTACAGCATTCCCTTTACTTTACAACATGATCTTTATGCTCAATTCATTTCTTTTCTAACAATTCCCTTGCATTATACCTCAATTTCATAAATCCTAACCATTCAACATATCATACACAATGCATTATCAAACCCTAACCATTACTCACTTGATTTGTCAAAACCCTAATCTAATCCATAGCTTCTCCAATTTATCTCAAAATCATCATCATTCAACCCTAAATGCCACTAATTTAACATCCATACAAAGAAAATCAAATCATTAGGTATGAAAAACATAAAATCCAACTTTCCACCATTGGCTTTTACTTGTTTTGGTTTTCCCTTGGCTCCTCTCTCTTGATTCCACTTGTAGATCACTTGAAAGAGCTTGAATGAGGAGAAAAATCACATCTCATACTTGGCCTTCCTTTTTCTTCTTGCTTCCCCTTTCTCTCCTTTCTTTCTCTCTTTTCTTCCCTCTCCTTTCTCTCCTACGGGTTCTCCTCCTTTTTGAGACAACTTAACCTCTTAAATTATATTTTGACTAACTCTTCCAAAATTGCCCTTTCATACTTGCAAAAATTACCTTTGAACCAAATAAGCTCATTGGTCCATTCTAATGAATCACAAATCCATTAACCTATTATTTTATTCATAACTTAGTCATTAAGAAAAGTTTTAATTGGCTCTCATAATAAAATATCTCCCTTATAGCAGCTTTTATCTCAGTTTCACCTTATACTGCTTTTATATCGATTATATGTCAAAAAATATTCTATAATTACGTCTATATTTAAATTTGAACATAAAATATTTTAACTAAATCCTTCACATTAGTTTGAGCTCTGAAATGCTTGAAATCAGTTTAAAATCATTAAAATGTCCGGGACAATAAGCGTATTACGAGTGTTCGGATCACTGAAACTATCAAACGGACTCCGTTCACTTTATTTCAGTTTCGTTAGTCTTTATGATTTATTCCGGACAACACCCGTATTTACGGCTCCAATTTAGAAAATTTCAGCCCCTTGAGCTCCAAATTTTCGGTCAGAATCATTTATTCCAGCTAAATCTCTATTCTCTTGTAAATGTCGGTTTAAAGTCATAAGGAGCGAAATTTCTTACCAATTCCTTTGCAAACCCCTCCATTCGGATATAATAAGAAAAATCATTATTCCTTAGGGCATTCGGTTCAATTTTCGAAAATTCCACTTCATGTCCAAACTGTCCAGGCATTCTAAATTCTAATCTACCCTCGTTTCTATCATGGACCTCTAATCATTTCAAAAACTATTATTAACATTCAATAAGGTTGGGGTTTACAATCACCCCTCCTTATAAAAATTTAAATCTCGAAATTTAAATTCTCATCATTGCTTCCTCTCTCTAGTGATTCATCACAACACCTTTACTAAAGGAATCCACTTTGTTTCAAGAACCTAATCATTTGATCAACAATTTGAACCGGTCTTTCTTCATCGTCAAATCTTCTTTCGAACAATAGGTTGATCTCTTAACACATGTGAAGAATCTGTCATATACTTTCGAAGCATAGAAATGTAAAATATGTCATGTATTACGGACAATTCGAGTGCTTAACCTCAGCGAACGCTACCTCTCGATTATTTTTCATAATTTCATAAAGTCCCATATAGGGGACTTAACACTTTCTTCAGAATATAAACACCCTTTCCAGGGTGACCATCTCTCATCCACAGTCACCGCACAGATTCTAAATCTCTCCTTGGGTTATTAACATAACTTTTACGTCAATCTTGAGCTATCTTTAATCTATCCTTGTGCTTTAACATTATGCATTTGTAGCTGAACAATTTATGAACCTAAAATTTTCTCTCTCCCCTTCCTCATCTGACATAATGGAGTCCTACTTCCTTCCATATAAGGGCTCATAAGGCGCCATTTCAATGCTTGCACTTGATAACTATTATTGTAGGAAACTTCATTAATGGTAAATGTCTTTCCTAACTTCCTTTAAACTCTAACACACACAAGCCTTGAGCATAACTTCGATGTCGTATGGCTCTTTCGGATTGGTGTCCAGTGAGCGCCATGATCTCTTTTATATACAACTCGACCCGAACTTCTCAACTAAGTCACTATTTTTCCATAGGTAGGAAATTGGTGGGTTTCGTCCAATCATCCCACAATCACCTATATCAACGTCATAGCACTGCGCGAAGTATGGGAAGCCAAAAATCCATCATGATTCTCCCATTTCAGGGATCGGAAGAGACTAAGAACCACCGTCTTTGATGCTTTCGAAGCTGCTTTTTGACAAATGAGACATTTAGAAATAAGTGCAGCATCTTTCTTTTATACCCCTCCACCTTTAATTCATAGAAATTTATGATACATTTTAGTGTTTTCCACACAGTGCATCGCCTATGTGAAGGTGACCTCTCCCATAATTTATTTCTTTAATCTTCCCACATCTAGTACACATAACACGTGACTATCATCACTATACCATATCTTAGTACTAAAAATCCTTTTAACGCTTGAGACTACGACTTCCCTTTTCAATTTAATCATGATCGTATCTTGAGTCTATAGCTCCCTTACCTTGTCTATTAGTACAGGACTAATATCTGTCAATTCTAGTCTACTTTTCAAGACCTCGATTCCACTTAATCTAGGGAAATTTTGACCTTTAGGTGAGATATGGAACGAAGTGAAGCTTCTGCCCCAAGAGCATCAGTTCTGCATTAACATTTCACGATATGTGGTACTCAATAGTGCACTCATAATCCTTAATGAGTTCAACCCATCTCCTCCCGTCTCATATTTAACTTTTTATGTGAATAAATATTACATGTTCTTGTGATTTGTAAAAATTTTACATGCAACTCCATATCGAGTAATGCCTCCCATTATAGCAAAGACTACGACAACCAACTCTAGGTTATGTCTTAGATAGTGCAACAAATGCTTTTTTTAATTGCCTTAAATCATATGCTATCACATTTTCGCTATTTGCATTAACACACCCCTAAGCTACGAAGCATCATGATATCTTTGTATATCGCTAACGCCTGGCGAATTGTAAGAACTAGAGGCTAAGGTCGAGGAATTCCTTTTTGGTTGTGAATCTTTCCGACATGTCTCTTACCATACAAACTTTTCATCTTTCCTTGTCGATTTGGTCAAAGGATCCGCTAACTTTGAAAATCCCTTAACAACCTTAGATAATACCACCTTAACACAAAAACTTTGTATCTGTCACATTCGTAGGTGGTTTTCGGTTCCACAATTTTCTCAATCTTTTGAGGATCAGCGAGAAACCCCTTCCACTTTGAAATCACATGCCTTAGAAGGCAACCTTGTCTAACAGGGCTAGAATTTTACTAGGTTTGGCATCTTAAGTAAATAGAATTTACTTAGATGCTTCTCACTTATTAAATCTTCATTCTTTGCTTAAATAGATTAAAATGTCATCGATGAATACTATAACAAGCGTCTAAATAAAAATTTTGAAGATCTATTCATAAGATCCACATAAAAGCGGCTGGATATAAGTTAGTCCAACTAGCATGACTAAGAACTCATAATGCACATGCAGTGTTTTGAAAGTTGTCATAGGAACATCCTCGAGCCTAATCTTTAATTGATGGTAACTGAGCTTAGATCCATTTTCAAAAATACCATAAATCTTGTAATTGATCAAAAGATCATCAATATGTGTAAATGGGTGTTGATTGCGATATTTTCACTTTGATCAACTCTACGTAATCCAATATACAATCTTAAACTTTCATCATTTGTTTTTTTTTTTTTTTATATATACCTAGAATCCTCTTGGAAATACATCAGGAGGTGTTGACTATGAATATCTTCCCTTCGATACCATTATCCCTCACCTCAATAGCATAAGCTAGGTACCTTTGATATAACTTTGAGAAGTATTTTACTAGCCCACATAAGCGTCATATTATTGGTAGGTAGTATTTTCGTAACCCCATAAAACAACCTCTGTCTTCATGACTTATAGAACCTAACCTCTTTCTATAACAATCCTTTGTAGCATGATGTCTAGATAGTAAATCCATATTACCTAATATAACATCAAAGTCACTTGGATATCTAATAATATCAAATGCGCGAAAACTCCTAGCCTCGATAATCACTCTGTTTGTAACAATCAACTTTTCCATACGCACTCACTGGGTGGCAAAATTCTACATTACACATTCATCATTATGTCTTCAATTTCTTCCATTTTCTTTCAACAATTACAATTAACTTTAATTCACTTAATGTCATTGATTCACTTAAGCTAAATTAAACCCATGCATTTTCAATTAACCATCTCATTTACCCTCATCACGACCATGCCTTTCGGGATCTCTATCTAGTCATAATTTCTTGCCTCTAATTTCCTTATCCTCATTGGACAGCATCGGCTCACGAAATTTGATTAAATGTTGTGGCCTTTTATCTGAGCCATCTTCTCTAAAGGTGTCGTCCTCCTACGACCTCGGGAGGCGGTGGCAGCCTGGCCCGCTCTTTGCGGATTGGAGGAACATCTGTGAGACTCATCAACATGTTCCTCGAGGTGGTGAGCCTCTTTGCCTCGGGAGCTCTCTCTGCAGTGGGTGGTGGGCCTCGATGAAGCGCATTTTTAATGAATTCAAAATTTTAATATGTCATGTAATGCATATATGATTTTAAATCACATATGGTATTTTTTTTTTTTTTTTTTTTTTTTTTTTGAAATCTTAAAGAAAACATTAAAGCTTGATCATATAAAATAAAATTTTCAAATCTTTATAACATTTTCAAAACTTACGCTCACGTGCCATGTTGAAGGATCCCGACCCGGATTAACCTCATGAACCAGGGACCTCAGGCACTCAGCGGATATGAAACTTTCTTAAAACCATAAATTAAAATCGAGTGGGCGAACCCCTTTACAATTCTTCCACATATCTTTTAAAATAATCTTGGACGAAGTGCTAAAAAAAAATTTCTTTTTCTTTTTCTTTTCCAACACCCAGATTTTTCGGGAAAAATCGACGGAGTTTCCTCTTGTTTCGGACTTTCCCAAATTTACAAAACTGATGAAAACATTTAAAAACATTCTAAACTTCAATTCATCAACTTCCATATTAGAACTCTCGTCACAACCCAATCAAACACAATATACATATATATACATTTATTTCTTTCAAATCATCAAAACATTTAAACCTTAACCAATTCCATGCATAATTTTATCAAAACATGACAAAAAATATTCACATATACAATATACAAAATTATTTTCAATCAGTCACATGCGTCGTCTCCTCGTGCTTCGACTCAGCACTTACAGGAGGTACTCTCTCAGATGCACACAGTCTCGAGTCCACGAAAATATTTGTTGAAACATATGGAAAAAGAGTGAGCTAAACGAGCTCGGTGAGTGTCCACATTTTCATTTATATAACATTTTCAATTACATATCAAATAATACATGCTTATACAATTAAATCCATTTATACATTAAACATTTATGCCTTAAGCTTTCTTTTCCATAAATACTTATATATATTAAAATGGAGTTTATACTTTAAACATTTATACCTTAAACTTTCTTTCAATAAATATATGCATTTAAATCCATTTATGTAAGAATTTATGTACCTTAAACTTTCTTCCATAAATACTTATGCATTTAAGAAATCCATTTATGCTTAAGAATTTATATATACATTTTCTTTCCAGAAATACTTATACATTTAAAATCATTTATGCTTTAAGCATTTATGCCTTAAACTTTCTTTCTTTATTTCTTTCTTTCCATTCTTTCTGATGGAACCCGGAGGGAATAAACACTGCAGAACAGTTTAGAATCTTGACAGGTGAGGGCAGTCACATTCAGTCATAACCACTACAGTGAGGAAGAAGCTCCACGCTTTTGCATAGGGTTCAGTCATAAATACTTTTATCCGTGTAAGGATATTCTACAGACACCTATTCCTCCCTCTGGTTAGTAACCTGCTTTACCCTCTTAATCCTTACAGCTTAAAGTACTTGACGTGCTCAGTCATATGATCATGGGGTTTGGGAGTGAACCATCTGATCAGTATTCTTGAAAATACATTTATAAATTACATTTAAATCAACAACATCATTAAAAACACATATGCATACTTTAAACATTTTAAACTTTCATAATACCTTAACATATGCATACATATTTAATACACATATAAATATATGCATTGATGCAAGATAAAACAATGCAATATAAAACATTTCCATATGCCTTAACATTTACATAAAAATTTACATTAAACTTTCAGTTTAACATTAAAACCATTCACTTTTAAAAACTCAATTCTCAAAATATCATTTTCACTCACAGTTCACAGCTCAATTCCGCTTGCTTCCCGTTGAGTTCCCGTTCCCGTCCGATCATCCTTTTCACCCTTTTCCAAGAAATCACAACTATACATTAATCGCCTTCCATTTTAATCCACCATGTACACATTCATTTAAAGCCAAATGAACAAATTACCCATAAGCACTAAAAACTCATTCATTTTGGCCAACCTTTTTCCAACCATACCCTATAGACTTTATGACTCAAAAATTATTCAAATAGTCTTCAAAATTTATGAAACTCTCAGATCAGTTCTTGATATATCCAAATAACATCTCTTTAAATTTTCAATTTAAAATTCCGTCTCTAAAGCCCCTCAACCATATAACACAATCTGCACAACAAATACTCATTTGGCAGAACAAAATCTGCACATAGCTCCACTTTGAACCATTTTCTGGGCACTTTAAGTTTTACAATTTGCATGAACTTCCTTTAGATAATTTTTCCTAGAAGTCTATTTTACCCAGATTTTGAACACTCAATTTGGATGAGTGCAACTCCCATGGCCAAAACACTACAACCATACCCCAAACCGCCAGCAAATCAGTGAGTTACACGAGCTCACCTTGCAGTCCGTATTTGGGAGCCTTAGAGCTACATTTGGCTCTTGGTCCCTTCTATACATTTGTATCCCTATCTCTTATGATTCTTTACCAATTGGAATCAATTCATTTGGATGATTCTAACGTAATCTATAGCAAGAAATACAAACAAGGGTTTTACAGAAATTTTACAGCATTCCCTTTGCTACAACATGATCTTTATGCCCTCAATTCATTTCTTTTTCTAACCAATTCCCATGCATTATACCTCAATTTCATAAATCCTAACCAATTTCAACATATCATACACAATGCATTATCAAACCCTAACCATTACTCACTTGATTTGTCAAAACCTAATCTAAAATCCATGGCTTTCTCGAATTTATCTCGAAATCATCATCATTCAACCTAAATGCCCATAGTTTACATCCATACAAGAAAATCAAATCATTAGGTATGAAAAACATAAAAATCCAACTTTCCCACCATTAAAAACTTACTTGTTTTTGGTTTTCCTTGGCTCCTCTCTCTTGATTCCACTGTAGATCATAACGAAGAGCTTGAATGAGGAGAAAAATCACATCTCATATGGCCCTTCACTTTTTCTTCTTGCTTCCCCTTTCTCTCCTTTCTTTTCTCTCTTTTTCTTCCCTCTCCTTTCTCTCCTGGGTTCTCCTCCTTTTTGAGACAACAACCTCTTAGAATTATATTTTGACTAACTCTTCCAAAATTGCCCTTTCATACTTGCAAAAATTACCTTTGAACCAAATAAGCTCATTGGTCATTCTAATGAATCACAAATCATTAACCTATTATTTTATTCCATAACTTGAGTCATTAAGAAAAGTTTTAATTGGCTCTCGCAATAAAATATCTCCCTTATAACGGCTTTTATCACCAGGGTTTTCACCTTATCGCGCTATCGATTATATGTCAAAAATATTCTATGGTAAGTCTATACCATTGAACATAAAATATTTTAACTAAATCCTTCACATTGAATTTCGGGCTCTGAAATCCATCGATTAAAATCATTAAAATCGGTAATCGGGACAATAGCGTATTATTACGAATTACGTTCGGATCACGGAAACTATCAAACGGACTCCGTTTCACTTTATTTCGGTTCGTTAGTCTTATGATTTATTCGGACCTTTTAGTATTTTCGGCTCAATTTAGAAAAATTTATTGCCGAGCTCCAAATTTTCTGGTCAGGAAATCACTATTAAGCCATCTCCTATTCTCTTGTAAAATATCGAGTTTAAGTCATAGGAACTGAAATTTCTTACCAATTCCTTTACCAAACCCCTCCGTCGGATATAATAAGAAAAATCATTATTCCCTTAGGGCATTCGGTTACAATTTTGAAAATTCCACTTCATGTCCAAATGACGTCCGGAGCATTCTAAATTCTAATCTACCCTCGTTTCTATCATTGGACCTCTAATCATTTCAAAAACTATTATTATAACATTCAATAAGGTTGGGGTTTTACATCGCGACCTCGCAATGATGTCGCGACCTCACGAGCGACCAAGCGGTCGCGGCCTTGACCGCACAGCCATGACCTCCGCCAGGCCTATTACACAAACGTCGGTGCGACCTCGAAAATGGTCGCGACGGTTCCCAACGAGCCAGTCGCGGCGTGTCGATTCCGTAGCCGCGACCTGGCGCGCTTCTAACACAGCCGCTAACCTCAAATTCTATAGCGACTAAGCGATATCGCGACCTCGGCTCTGGCGCCCGTTCCTTCATCCGAGACATAAAACTCTTACAACGACTGAACTAGGTCGCGACTCAAAATCTTAGTCACGACCCAGTCTCTCCTCAGCCCACTTAATTTTTATGTTGCGACCCAAAATATCAAGTCGCGACTTAAAATTTCCTCTTGACAAATACTGGCTGCGACATAAAATTTTATGTTGCAACTCCTCCTCGATTACTTGACACACTTTATTAGTAAAACCACGAGGTTTTTTTTTTTTTCTTTTCTCTTCCTTATCCAATTTCTGTTGCAACAAAAATCATGTTGCAACTCTCCACTAATTGCAACGCCCCTAGCGAAAAATTTCTAAACTTATTTGCAACGAGGGCATTTCTGTTGCAACACCTAATTCCTCACAACCTTCCTTTTATAACATAACCTCAATGAAATTTTTCACAGTAGCTTCCTGCTACTCTGAGGCACTAAAACCCTTACAAAACACCGCTACCACTTGATGATGCGATGAGCTTAACCCTCCAAATCACCTAAAAATTATATAAGAATTTAATTTATATAATTATCATTTCGAGGAGTTTAATTAAAACCCTTATCCTTGTCTGCAGCGGAATAATTTTCGAGAATTCCTGAAAACCCATTATGTTCAGCGAAACCTTGTCGAGAAAAAAAAAAATCGTTTTATTTCTTGTTCATTTAAGACCGTTACGCATAAATTACAGAACACCTAAGGTTATATTTTCTCGGTCCTAGTGTTCAACAATTCCTCCTATGTTACTCACCAAGCATACAAACACATAACACATACAATAGCATGTTATACACACCATTCATTAATGCACCATGGATGCATGATCTAACCCGTGCCCACAAAGTCCCAGGTATATCGTATACCTAACTCTACACCCACCGAACTCCCAAGGTAATCGTTTACCTTAGCTCTCGATCTGTTGGCCAAACCTAAGCCGGGAGTGTCCAGATTGACTACCGTCGACAGTAATTCTACATGTCTGCATCATGAGACCCATTACGATAAAAGCATTGATAGGGCTCGCACATCCTCTGACAAGTATAAGTGCACATACAAAGAATTTATTTCTAATTGTTTTTTATTACAATTTACTCAAAAGCGGGTCTCTTGCCGAATACAAAATACAAAATACAGATAAGGCGATTTTGGCCCATTTCTTAACCCAGGTCCGGATCGTCACGTCGAAATGCGTCTCCGGTGCACGAAAAATATATTTACGGGGTGTGATGCCCGATGGTGGGATTTCCCTATAGGTTACTCGCTGGGGTGCGATACGATGGCGACCGCATTCAACACATGCTAATATATCACTCGCGCTATATTAACAAAATTAGTCGCACACAACATATTTATTGATTTATGACAATAACATAAGATTAGCTCTCATGAGCTAGGCCACAATCGGCGGTCCATCTTGGAGCGCCCACCACATCACACAAACATGTTATTTTCTCCTGGCAATAACCTGACACCACACAAATCAAACAAACAGTCAGTTATTTGTATTAAAATAAATCAGGATTTATTCCTCGAGGTCAGAATCTTTGGGCAATCACTATATCAATTAACAATCATTAATTTACATGGCCACTTAAGTAGTAAAACAAGTAGGAGAAAAACCCTACCTTTCAGGTTGTCGACTCCTGTCGAGAGTATTACCCACGTGTAGTCCTTCTTTGTGGGGAGCACTTTTAGCTCGTCTCGTGGGAAGCGACGGTCAGATCGCAGAAGGAATTCGGGAGAAGAATGTAGAGCTTCTCTCTCTAAAAATCCACCTTTCCTACTCTCTTGGTTCTTTTCCTCTCCTCTCTTCTCCTCCCAATCCATTTGGTCGAATTGAGACGAGACGAATCCTCTGTGCCACGTGTCAAATTCTGATGGTTGAGAGGATTACACCTTCTCCTCTTATCGACCACTTGAGATTTCCTTACAATTGCGTGATGCGGCATTGTGTCACATGTGAGGCCCTACTTGAGCTCGATGTTTGACTCTCCCGTAGCTTGACACGTGGCGCATCTGGCGCTCGTAATGTGCCAAAGTGTCTACATCCCACTTTCGGTCTTATCGAAGCGTGGAAATTAGACTATCTCGGGTCGACGAAATTGATGTGTTGCATTTAGGTTTCGCGGACGATTTAATTGAAGTTCGTTTCATCATCAGAGATCTAGAAAAATTTCGGTTTTGTGGAAATTCTGATTTTATCCGCTTAACTTTAGGAAATCTGGATTTTCAGGTCTCATGAAAATATTAAGAAAAAGGATCACTGTGTTTTGTTGTGTTATGAAAAATCTCGAAAATTATATATAAATAAATCATTTAAAAACTTATATATTTTAATTGTTTAATCTTTATATGAATGAATTAAAATAAATAAAATAAAAGCAACAAATAAAAATTATATATTGAATTTAACTCTACTTTTATTTTCATCATTTTCTTTCTTACTTTCTTCTTTATTTTATTTCCTTATATTTCCCCTTAAAATTTCTAAGAATCAAATATAGCCTAGAATGCAAAAGAGAAAATAAAAGATATTATCTTAATAGTCTTTTGCACTCATATGTTACACCGCCTATCTTACACCGCCTATCAAATATAACTAGAATCACGAAAATAAAGATAAAATATAGCCTCGAATATCTTACACCTATCTTTATGCTTGTTTTGCACTCATAATATGTATAAGCTTCTAGAATCAACTCAATGCTTTAACTCATGTTCTCCTATCAATCCGCTATATTTAGATTGATTACTTTTACTGCTTATTCTTTGTTTTCCTCCCTTGAAATTATGCACCTTATCCATTCAAATTCTTGGATATAACACATGCGTGGTTGAATGAAATAATGTTATCCTATGTACATTAAATATAGTGTCCCTTTAGAGCTTGACTTCTGTAATTCGATAGAATAATTTGTAAGCTAGAAGTTTCAAACAGTAAAGTCTCTTTCAAATGAAACATCTTGAATAGACATGAAGTTTTTAGAGTTTTTATTTTCTTCCAATTAGATATAAACAAATTATATATAGATATAAAATTTTCATATATGTTGATTAGATATGCCCAAAGAACACGAGAGCTCCATGCTGAGATTCATAATTTGTCTTTGATTTAAAAGGAAAAATAGAAAGGCCAAATCTTCAACTCCATTAAAAGGTAGTTATAATTACATTCACTATTAATTCCACTAAACCATTTTATCATAATATTATAATTACATAATAACTCTTTTGAATACCATAACCTATTATTTGAACAACCAAGTTAGGTCATAAATAAATGAAAGTAATACTAATTTTTCAAATTGACCAAGTAAAATGTAAATCAACATATATAGCTTGATGATACTTGTCGGTAGACTTTGATTTTTATGAGTCAAGAAAGTGATAACACTTATAAATATGACTAGTCTAATAGTTTGTAGCTTTCGATCAAGGATGCTTTCATAAAACATTGATTACATTATAAAATAAAAATTCTCCTCAAAATTATCTATTACCTTTTAAATAATTGGCAAATCTAAAATTTATATTTGTTAGCTTAAAAATAAGATCAACTACTAATTACATTAATATTAAACCTAAATTTTTAACCATTAAACTCCATTATTAGATCATAAAGTCCATGAAATATTATATTGCATGTTTTAATTATTAAAATTGGCAAAAAGGAATAGAAATTCGATTACACGGAAAAATGTCGTAATTTAGGTTAAAAATCAGAGATTTATTCTACGAATGGGTGATGAAGCGGATTTGCCGTTAGAATGCGTCGTGAAATGCAAGCCCAGCGTAAAATTTGATGGTCCAGGGCAGGTCGAATTTGCAGCGTTTTGGCGTCGTTTCGGATCTTAGTAAACGATTCGATCTGACGAAAGTCACATATAATCATACTCATGTCGCAGTAGAGTAGAAGTAGGTAGAAAAATGAAAATGGAGTAGAGATAGTCTTGAGATGTCAGCAGGAAAGAAGGACATAGAAATTCGTTTTAAAATTGAGAATGATAATAGGACAAATGAGGCGTAGTGTCATCTCTTTGATTCAAAGAAATTTAAAGATGCGTGCAGAGGAGACAGGCAGCAGCAGGATTTGAAAAAATGGAGGTTTAGAGAGAGAAGGACCTCCTTGCTTTAGGAAATTGACGTCAGGCCGTCGGGTCGTCGGGACAGAAGGAAGGCTGCTGCGCGGAGAGGAGAGCAGCGTGGAGTGCGGTTAAGGAGTTTATCTGAGCTCCATTGAGGTAGAGATTCTCACTCTTGGGTTTTCTTTCTTTGTTTAATATTTATGTTTGATGTTTGGAGTTGATTGAGGTCGTAAGTATTTATTTTGATGAGTCAAAAACTTGGAATGAAATGTGAAATTTTTTTGAGCCACTCTCTATAGTAGTCCGTAAGGGTTAAGGCTGTTTGGGCATCCTTGGTGATGTTCTATGCTATAAATGTCTTTTACTGATGTGTATGAGGCCGGAAATGGCCGTGAAATTGATTAAATAAGTGAGCGGAGTAGTTGGTGATTTTTCGGGAATAATGTAGAGGTTTGACATTCTGAGAATATGTTCCTAAAAATAATTTTGTGAAATAATGTGTTGGTTGAGTAATTCAAATCGAGTTGCTCGTGTTTGATCATTAACCTAAGTGGTAATTTTCATTAATATGGAAATGTGAAATTACATGCTTGTGATTGTGTGATTTAAATTAATATTGAATATATCACGTTATTATATTTAAGTGTGTTATAAATTGTAATGGAATTGGCGTCGTAGATTAATATGCGTAGGCGCTACTAGGATGATAGGAGTGAGTGCATGAGGTGAGTCCCAGAATGGTTTGGAGGATTTAATACAAATGTGGGCCAGAAATTGATTACGGAAAAATGGAAAAATCATTAATTTCGATTCTGGTGTTATTCGGTTAAAAATCTGAAATTTATTCTCTAGATATCAGATGATGAAGCGGACATAGTTGGAATCGTCGTGAAATCTATGTTTAGCCATATGAATTTCGTCGAATTCAGACGGTCGAGGAATTTACGTTTTGAGGCGTCGCGGTTGGTCACCGATAAAGCGAAGACCCTGATGAAGACGAAAGTCACATATAACATGTACTCATGTGCCATAAGTGGTATGAGTAGAGAAATAATGAAAATAGATGTAGAGATAGTGTAGAATGTAGCGGGAAAGGGACAGAGTGGCAATTTGAAATTTGATTAAGTCACTTCAAAAAAGACAAAAAATCTTCTGGTGCTTCTGCTCCAATAAGAAAGGCAAAAACGTGAAATGCAGAATTTTGAGATCCAGTAGCTTTTTTAGATTTCTTTAGAAACCTATACAAAATCTAATGTCCTCTAGTCGTGATCTTCGGAACTGAAGGGCTAACCTGCAACGGAGAGGGCTTTACGTGGAGTGCAGTTTGTGAGTTTTAATGGCTAGAGAGGTGGGGTTCTCATACTTGGGTTTACTTTATTTAAGTGTTTTTCGATGTTTCGGTTGGCTTGAGGCCTTGAACGGCCGTTTGATCGATCCCAAAGCTTGGGACCAAATTGATTTAATTTATTGAATCCAATGTGAGCAGCCCGTAACCGTGAAGGACTTTTTGGGTCTTTAATAGTGTAAATTATACTTTAAATCATGTTTGAGCTAAATGAGGCCGTGAGGGGCCGTTTGATCAGTCGAAAACTTAGGCTGCAAGTGTTAGAATTTTGGGGCCAGATTTGGGCAATGCAGATGCTGACTACGGTTTGCTAGGTTCATGTGTGATAATTTAGTGAATAAATTATGCTTTGGTGTTTATAGGCAGGAAATGGGTATGAAGTCGGTTCGAAAAGTAAGCGAGAGGTTGGGCCAGTGGAGCTGCCCATAGACTGACCTTTGCTTGGGTTTGAATTTATTAAATCGATTCAGGGTTGTGTGGAGTGGTGAATCATCCATGTGTTGTGTCTTGAATTGTTAAATGAATGAACTTTGAGTTGTGTGAAATAGATAGGTTAATACATGAATTTAATGTGTTAATATAATGGCGTAATTATATAAAATATAATTGTGTGTTTGTAGATACATTGAGATGATTTTAATATGTTGTGCATAGAAGTTGATGTGTTAACTTGATGTCGCAATTATATGGAATATAATTGCGAGTGTAGGCCATTAGAATCGGAATAAAGCGGTGGCTAGTGGCTGAATTGAGGTTGGTTGATGTGTTGAATTACATGTGATTCTAAATTGGATAATATATCGTGATATATTGGTTGAAAATGATTGAAATGGCATGATGCATCTCATATGCCTTTGGAATAGCTAGAAATTGGGTGAGTGCATGACACTTGAAAAATTGAGCTTGAAAATGTTTGAAGAATTTATGATGAATTTGGAGGAATGAGGTTGGAGGCGATCCGACATATCATTTCGGATGAGGACCATGTTTGTTTGAAGGTTCTCTGACACATTCGCCTCGGAAGATAGTCTCGTATTTTCTGGAGTACTTGGTAGTATAGTTCAGCAATGAGATTGTTTTTTTTTGAAAAGACGTTTTAAATGCGTGGGCAGGCGGGTGTGGCGCCCAACAGGAAGTCCGTTGACTGCGAGTCAACCTGCGGAATAAGTGGAGGTCGGGTTGCAGTATCGCTTTAATCAGCGAGTCTCCTTTGTGCGGGAGCTCTACCCGAATCGGTCTACTAGTATCGCAATAAAAGCGGTCCAAATAAATCACGATATAATCCCGACATGAGTAAAAAATGCCTCTTGGGCTCTGAAAGCCAATACTCATAAAATCAATTATCATAACTATTCTTACAATTATCCTCCCAAATAGTGATAGTTGTCTTAACTTTGTTTACTCTGGCAATATATTAAAATACACAATTACAATACATATTTATGTCCAAAACCATCAAACCCTGGCAAGCTTCTTCAAATGGATGTCTTCTCGAGCGCTCTTGTATTACCACGAAATAAGGGGATCCACGGCGGGGTGGTAAAGCTGGAGTGGGAGAATCGTACAAGTGAACACTCGCGCACAGGAGTGTAGTGCGATGCCGAGTAAACACCCGTTCGAGAAAGATGCATGATCCTTGAATGTCTACGCAGTCACCCATGTCTGAGTCTCGCGACTCACTCACACTACCTAAAGCCATGTATGAGAAAATAATCATTTTCAAAATAAAACTTTTGTTCTTGAAAAATATACTACAGAAATATTGGTGCACAAATAGGACTACCCTCCCAGAGGTGAATTGGTTGGTGAGCTTTTCAGAAACTGATCATGGTCCTCATCAAGGAAATATTGATACATTTGGCCATCCTCGACCCAATTCTCAGGAATATCATCTGGCCAAATTCATACCGCCGTATATCGTTTTACAAAATACCTTGTCATGCCTCACCTAATTACAGGCTCTCGATTGCATATGAAAATGCGTTATCTGCATTTCAAAATCTATTCCCACAATATGAAAGCTCAAGATGCATATTTTCAATCAACTATAATTACACGCGTATGATTGACATCAATCATCACCCAATTTGCTTTCGATTGGGCAATTCATAATTTCATCTCAATGGCCTATGCTCACAATTATATTCCATATAATTGGGCAAATCCACAAATTTTATTAAAATATCATATCACAGCGCGATTATATTCCATATAATTGTGACCTCATATTAATCCTCATTAAGCATGCTATTGATTCACCACACACACTGACTCAAGCCATTCATTTCATACAAGTTCCTTAAAACACATGGCGATTTTTATCTAATTTACAACCTGGGTGATTTGCGAGTCCGGCTTGTGATGTAAATTTGTCCACAGGCGACCCACATGTCGACTCTCGGTTTTCACCTTTTTGGGCAATTTCTCTATTTCTTTATCTGCAGCACGAAGCATATTTATTCAACCTATATTAACAGTTTACAGGTATCACAGACGGCCAAAAGTCTCAAATTCCACACAATTTCGGTCCATTGTTTTAAGTAGTCATTGTCCGTATTTATTCATCTCAAACATGCATTTTATACAAAATTTCGAATTAAAGACCCAAACATTTAATTTTACGGCGAGTCATGACCCGAAAATCGAAAATTCCAACGTGATTGATCCCATGTTTTGGGGCCAGGTCGAAGCGACACTCGCGACTCAATCAGCAAAACGTGAAAAACTACACTTAAAAATGGGAATAAAGCATAGTAGGAAAATCCTACCTCTTGGGTTATTAGCTTCATAAACAGGGGTCACGATGTACACCTTTCAGCGTGAAGCGATTTTCGCCATAGCTCATTCGAGAAATCCAATGGTCATAACCTCCATTTACAGAAGAAGACCTTCTCTCACAGAAAAGACTCCGTTCATTCTGCGTCTCACTGGATACCAGTTCCGTTTTGCCTTTTGTCATTTGAAGAAGATAAGTCGTATTCGCTATTTCGTCTTATTGACTCTGATTAAAAATGACGTTTCGTCCTTCTTTACCAGTTGATATTACGCTCGCCATTGCAGTCAGTTTCATCGTTTCTCTACTCATACCATATAGTGCAGCCCGAGTGCATCTTTATGTGCTTCGTCGCGCTCAATCGATTCTGACGCCGGCGCGATGCACCTCAGCGTGCGACTCCGTATCTCGAGAAAATTGCTGAAATTTTACGTCTTGCTTAGATTTGTGAGCGATTAGCGGTATGATCCGTTTAATCATCGAGATCTGAAATTAGTCTGATTTTAGCAGTAATTACAAATTTTGTAATCAAAATTACGATTTGCATGACCAGAAATTGGAATTTCTCGAATATTCTGACGGTGTGAAAGAAGTCGGTGAGGACCGGGGTGTGGAGTTGATCGATGAAAAACGTTAGTGGGATCGCGCGTTTGCGGATGTATGTTTTCTTTTAGACATTGCATTGCACTTAGGTGGAAGTAGCGCTTAGGGTGGTCAAGCTCATGAGCGTTAATTTCCGTACTGACTTCGAGGATATTATTTCTGCAGTGCGGGCGTGCGCGAGGGGAGACGGCTAGATCCTAGAGACAGAGGTTTAAGGGATTGTGGCTTTAGGTTATAGCGTATTACATGTATTAGAATTGTTTTAATTTTAATATATGTTGTATAAGAGTAAAAATTGAACTCTTGAACTATGGTTGGATAGTTGGATATATATACAATGAATGATGAGTATTGTTTATAGGCCCAAGTGGCCGTTTGCACCGTGTTGGGATTATGTTGCCTTGTTTGGGACGGATATATGCGAGGTTTGTATTTGGGTAAATTTCTTTGCGTCTGAAGAGGCTACTGTGGTTACGAGTGAAAAAATGTTTGATCGCCCGGAGCATTCCGCGAGTATTCGCGAGGTTGGCGAGTGGTCAGCGGACCCGGAGATTTAGGCGTCACACTAAAACTATAAATGATCGGTGGTCATGCCAAAATATCGTCGTCGGAGGCGACCCGATTGATATACATCGGAGGTCTGATCCATAAATAATATCAATCGTCGGAGAGGTACGATTGATATATATACATGGAGGGTTGTCGGCAAATAAGCATGTGAATTACCGTGAAGGCAGGCGGTGTGAGGAAATCGATGAGGTTCAGTGCGAGATGTCGATTAGACATTAGTGGGAATCGTACATTTCTTGAATGTGTGTTTATTACAGGCGTGCGTATGCGCTTAGGTGGAAGTAGCGGCAGGGTGATTCCGCTGCGGCGTTCTTCCAGCGCGTCGAGGATATTTTGCGGTACGGAGCGTGCGGGGGACGGCTCATCCTAGGGGCGAGAACTTTGAAAGCGGTTGTGTTTGGGTTATGATGTATGACATGTATTAGGAATTCTCTAATTTTAATATATGTTGTATAAAGTAAAAGGAATTTGAACTCTTGAGGCTTATTGGATATAGTTGGATATGTTTTATGAGTATTGTTCATGGGCTGAAGTGGTCGTTTCTTCCATGTTATTGTTATATTGATGTTTGGGACGAGGTTATATGCGGGTTTGTATTTGGGTAGAGGCTTTGTAGGCCGAAATTCGATTTACGGAATAAAGGCCAAAATCGTAATTTCGATTAAAAAATTGAAATTTCAGTTAAAAATCCGTAATTAATTATCTAGATCTCGGATGATGAAACAGATTTTACCGTTGGAATCGTCTCGTGAAATCTTGTTAGCACGTAAAGTCGTAATTTTACGGGAACAATTCGGGTCGGCACGTTTTTGGGGCATCGTTTGAGTCTTGAGTAAAATGGTTCGATGCGTGAAAGTGCAGCATGGTGATAACAAGTAATAATAAGTAGTATGAGTAGAAAAATGATGAAAATGGGCCAGTAGTAGTGCAGAATATCGGTCTGGTAAAAGAGGATAAAAATATCGTATTAGAAGTTGATTTTAAGTGGGTTAAATGACGAAATCTTTAAGCGATCTCCCATCTTAACCATTTAGCAAAAAAATAGAAAACATGAGAGGCATTTTCGGTCCAGTAGATTGGTTCCTTTGAGAGAGTTTTAGAGAGCGAAACTACCTGCAGGTTTGCGCCACGTCAGGCGGATTTGGTAGGACTTCGAGTGAGAAGGGAGAAGATCTACGCGGGCAGTACGCGTGGACTCGGTTTTAGTGAGTTTAACGAGACTCCTCGAGAGTGGATTTTCTCCTGCCCCAGTTTCTTAAAATTTTGATTGCTTTTCAAATGTTTGAGTTGATAAGTAGTAGAAATTTTGTTAGATCGATCCCGAACATTGGGATCGAATTAATAGAAAATTTGAGACCAAATGGAGGCGGCAGAAGTGGTTGCTCCACGCGGATGTGGGTATGAACTTGTGTGTTCTTGGTGTGAATCATGTGTTGAATGGGTGGGCGGAGTGGCGAGTGGCTTGGGTTCATATGAGCGGAGTAATTTGTTGAGTTGGAGCAGTAAACCTAGGTTTTCTGTTCCTAGGAATATTGACACAAAAAAATGTATTTTCGGAAAATGTGTTGGTTAAGTAATTCGAATCGAATTCTTTGTGTATGAACATTAGCTCAAGTGAGCTATTTTGGTGTTTGAAATGATACGTTACATAACATGTTATGTGATTTAATTTTATATGAATATGTGCATCTTTACGTATTTGCGTGATTAGGCGTTATTGGAAATAGCGTCATGCATTCATGCGGGAGCGTCCTGGGGCCAATAGGAACAGGTCGTGGAGATGATTCGGTTCGGAGGGTAGTAAAATATAAACTATCGGAGGGTGGTCAGCAAATGAATATCAATCGTCGGATGGCCCGATTGATATTCATGAGGTAGTCCACGAACCGTAATATATCCCGATACGTCGGGTGGGCGTGATATATATCGTACGGAGGTTGTCCGCTGTAAAAATATTGAATTACCATCTGAGGCAGGCGAGTGTGAGAGAGTCGGTGAGGACTCGGGATGCGAGGTTGGTCGTGAGCGTTCAGTAGGATCGTGCATTTCTTGAATGTTTGTTTTAAATTAGACGTTACCGCTGTAACCCAGGTGGTGGAAGTAGCCACTTAGGCGGTGATTCTCCCTGCGAGCTTTAACTCACCGTGGTGGGACCCCCTTTATTTTGCAGTGCGAGGAGCGATGTGAGGGCTCGTCTGAGGTTGAGTTTTGAAGAAAGTAGAGGTGTGGCTTTGATCGTTTCTCCACATGTGTGAGTGCAATTTTTGATATATGTGTATAAGAGTCGTTACTAACTCTTAGAACTATGAGACATGGTTAATGTGTTTGATGGATATTGTTGTATGGGCCGAGGCCATTTTTATCCCATGTTGTTATTAACTGGGATTATATTTGTTTGTTTGGGACGGGGTTTATGTAGGTGCGTATTTGGGTGGGCTCCTGGGTACAAAGGAGTGCGGGTCACTCAAAGTGGCGGTCGGGTGTCAGGCCACTCTGACTGTATTCCGCGGGTTGACGGGTGAATTCAGTGGATGGAGTTTTGAGGCGTCATGGCTCCTCGTCTGAATAGGCTGGATTTTCGTGAAAAAATGTCGGGTCGGCAGTCTGATATTCCATGGTTAATGAGTAGTCAATGAGGCTTTTACGAGGTTTAGGCGTATGAAAATGCAATTAATGTATTTTGTTAATGTACAAGCTTAGAATTTAACAATTTAATATGGTATCAAAAGTATTTTTGAAGGGAAGTCATGCATATTTTTTTGTATTCGTATTGATACGTAGTTAATTGAATTAGATGAGAATGAGACTGAAAAGCCTATCAATATTAGGTACAAGTGGGGAAACATTTTCATGGAAAAAGGGGAAAATGAAATAAGATAAAGCTTGACTTTGACAACTCAATAAAGTCAGGACACAATTGAGTTTCCAACATGGAAAAATTAATATATTAAAAAGTGGAAAAAACATGTATGATAAGTAAAATAATAATATTTTTTTTTTTTTTGAATATATAAAACAAAAAGAAAAAACTAAAAGAAAAAGAAAAAAGACAAACCACTATCTAGTTTTTCTGGCCAATGTTTTCCACAAGAGAACCTAAAAATACTCTTTATTTTCTTGGTTTAAATAAAAAAAAAAAGGAAATATTTTTCACAACACTGTTGTGTTTAATGTTTAATATTTTAAAGTATTAAAAAAACATCAAGAAAGAAGTGAAGAGAGTAGAGATTGGATAGAAATAAAAAAATGGATTTCAATGTAATAAATTATTGTCATATAGTTTTACGTGTAAATTTCAAATATTCAATTCTTTAATCCTGGCTAATTTATTAAATATAATATTTTTATGTAATATTATAATTTTTCTTAAGAATATAATCTAATTTATTTTTGTTCATTTAAGCATCTACAAATATATGTAACTAAATTCGAGTCTCTCATCAAAAAGCTCATGTATATAAAATTAATTAATTTTAAAATAATAAAATTTTAATAATTTTAATTATATTTTTCTTTGAATATTCTTCATAAGAATTGAACATAAAAAATAAAATTTAAGAAAATTATTCTGTTAAATTTTTTCTTCCTTTAATATTTTCTAAAAATGTCAAAAAGCCTCGTTGCTGTCTTTAATCTTAAAAGAAAACAAGAAATGATAAAGAATTATTTGAAACTATAAATATTTTCAAACCTTTAGTTTTTAATATAAGAATTAAAACAAAATTACAAAAAAAAGGGTAGCTCATTTCTCGTCCAAGAAATTGTAAAAAAATAATGAATAAATTCATAAACATCTTCAAAGTACAATCAACCAAAGTCCCAATCTCAATTAATTCTTAACTATGAGACGATAACAATCAGACTTTTTCAAAGTCAATAGCAAAAAATAAAAATTAGATTCAAAGTCAATAAACTATTTTTATTTACTTTTTCAAATTGTCTCTCACTTATTGTTCTTTATTATATAAAACATTAAATAGATTTCAATATACACATGTTTAACTAATTTTATTTATATTTGATTTATATTTCATTTTGTGTTAAAACAAAATATGATAAAACTATTATCACTTTTTTTCTGTAATTAATATTTTCTAGAATCAAATTGTCCACAAATCAACATTTTTTTGAAGAAAAATAATTTTATTGATTAATGTTATACGTAGATAGAAACATTATAATCTAATCGGCTAAGCAATAAAGGATGAAGCTTGATATATAGGATTTAAATTTGTTAAGTGTCAATGATTTCCAAGTCACATACGTTTGATAGTTGAGAACACGTATTTTTATATTATCACGGTGGTATAATGCTCTATTCTGGTCTGCAACATTTGATGACCATTGACTTAATTTCTTATCGACGAATATGCTTTCTTCGATGCAGATGATGTCATCTGAATCGCCCACACCACGATGATAACTGAAGGTTGACCGGTTTACTCTTATAAATGAAGAGGACCCTCGACAATCCTACGGTTGAAAACATTTCTTTTAAACTCTTTTTTGAGTGAATCGTAAGATGGCTACGTTTATCGATTCGTTTTCCATTTGAAACCTTATTAAACATGGTGGGAGATTTTTTTTTTCTTTTAAACATTAAACCTTTTTTCCTATACGATTAAATTTAGCGAGAGAAAATCGGACCCAGGTTTAGTGTTTGCGAACATCTCCCAATTTACAACACCTATAATAAACATTTTACACTACCAAAAATATTCATTTACTCCACATCCATTAAAATAAATCCAACCACATAAGCAAAGGTATATTATGAATTTAATGTGACAAAGCATCTCAATTCAAAAGAATTCAAGTTTCTTGTCTTCTAAATTTTTTCATTAGAAGTCTAGCTGAAAACAAACGAGAAAGGAAAAATAAAATATAATAAAACTTCGACCTTCATAAAAAGCATAATCTAAAAGATTGCAGGAAAGTTAGTTTTGGATTGGGTTCTCTTAAACGAAGGCTGGTGTGGGGGGAAGGATAGGGATGGAGGTGGTGTATTGTTAGCTAGCTAGGTGTCCTAAAGGACTTAAGGTAAGAATCATTGAGATTCTTTATGGTGGAAGGATTTATAGAATGTGTTAGAATGCATTATCCTAGAAAATTGGAGGTGCGACGAGTAGAGATAATAAAAATTTGGCTGAGGCGAGTTTCCCTGAAGTAAATATGTGATTTGGTTTATCTGTTTTCATAGAAGTTATTCTATTTAGTGAGCTTTAGCGATTTGTCTTTAAACCATGTGATTATCTTAGTAATTCATAGACGATACAATTTTAGAGTTCCAATATTTTTAAATTGTACTAATTCGAGTCTTAAAACAATAATTCTTTGGTTTTTGGTTGAACAAATTCTAAAACAATACTTTAAAAATACATAAAACATAGGAAAATTTGGAAATCAAAATAGTCTTCTGAGCCTCTTTTACTCTCTTTTAGTCATTGAACTTTCGAATATCGATTAGATCTGAAGCACAAAAATCAATTATTGATAATCAATGAGGTTTATTGAGATCCCAACACTTATATAACAAGCGACCATGCATTTTTACTTACAGGAGGGCATTACATTTTGGACAAAATAAACGCACCCTATCATTTATACGCATCATAGTTCTTAAGGAGGCTTTATTTACATAGGTAGTAGTAAATATTTATAAAAATAACTTTAAAAAGGTTTAAACAAAAAGAATAATTTTAGAGTAATATATCGAGATTCGTTAATCAAAGAAAACAAAGAAACACCAAAGCTATGATTAATGAAGTGAATGTGTGAGCGGTATATGGTAATATAATGGATATAGTAGTAATAGATATGGTAATATTTCTAGTTTCCACTTCCGGGTCAGAATATTCTCGAAGAATTAAACAGAAGAATTTTCCAAATAGGTATCATCATAATCACCAACAAAAGTTTTTCATCATTCATATAGGCGAGAAACAAAATTCCCGAACATTATAGAGTTTACGATGCTTAATAATAACCTTGAAGCTCAGTTAATCGATCTTGAATGTGATACAGATGATTTTCCCTTGATTTTATCAATTCACTACCGAGACATGCAATTGGAATTCGTTTAGCGGCCAGTCCATCATTAAGGTCTATTATCAAATCTCCCTGCACGATATCGGGGCCATCTGAATCATAAATATGTTAAATCAAATTCCAAGCACATCAATGATAATCTCATATGGAAGAGCTAATTGTAAAATAGCAAAGGGTTCCTACAGATAATATGATCCTAGATTGACAAAGGCACAATCTTACACTAGCACATCCTCTGTGATTACCACAAGTGTTAATGAAAACAAGAAAACTATTTACTTGAAATTTAGCTCAATGATTATATTCCTAAGGGAAATATGTTGTGTTTTTAAAAGTAGTAAATTTGGCATACTTCAAGTTTGTCTGATTTCTTATGAAAATTATGTTAATAAGCGGAAGAATGATGCCAAAGAACACAGAAGAACACTCTGCAGTGAATCTCGAACTGCAGTTTGGTGTCTGATTGAAGGTTCTTGTGTCGAACACCTTGCCTTAATGAACAATGGTAGCCTTGCAGTTTTTCTATTTCTTTTTTTTTTTGATAGATAAGCAAGGCAAACAGAACTAAAGTATCTTAGGAAGTATATAAGCGACCAAAAAAGAAAAGGCCAAGCGGGAACAAAAACGCTCACCAACCCCCTCAATTTGAGGTCACCCACTCGAAAACCTTCAGTGGTTCTTCACCTATATGCAAATAATTGGCCTTGTAGTTAGAATTTACTAATCAAACACTTCACATAGAAAGAATATTCTGTGTTTAAATACTTTTTCCAAGCAACATAATGATGTTTCCTAATTGCTTAACGACACATCGAGAAAACTAATAAACAAACCTTGTGACTAATGCTGAAAGTGGAAGCAGTGGTCATGTAAATCATTGCAAATGCATAACACACAAGTGGCATATCCATTAATAAAGCGTGCCAGCTAAAACAAAACCCAAATTGCACTAAACATTTTTAATATATATATATACTAGTTAATATGTACCAAATAGAACAATAACTCAATGTCGAAAACAGAGAGAAAAATTGTTGGGTAGCATTCAAAGAAATAAAATCGAGCTGAGACATTCTCGTTCAATTTTTTGTCGAACAAGCGGTTGTGGCGTGAAGCCGGGGTCCGTTGACTACCCGTCAACCCACGGAATGTAAGTGGAGGTCGGGTTACCCGACGCCACTTTAGAAAATCGGGCATAGTCTCCTTTGTACGGGCTCTGCAGGCCACGGAACCTGCCTTATACACATCCCCAAACAGGTCGATATATCTGATATGTCGATATAGCCACTTGGGCTTATAACGATTACTCAATATGCATATCGAACTATATCCAATGTTTTCAAGAGTTAATAAACTACTCTTGTAATAAATATATTAAACTTAAGGAGTTCTAATACATGTAAGCATCCCAACAAAGCCACATTAAGAGGCTTTCTTCTAGCCTTCTGACCTCTAAGACGAGCCTTCTCCTCGCACGCTCCTGTGCACTGTAGGGGATCCCACGACAGAGTGAGCTAAGCTCGATGGGAGAATCGCCCCAAATGGGCTACTCACCACCTAAGTGCGGTGCAATGTTCCAATTTAAACAAACATTCCAGTAGTATGATCATGATATCTACGTGACCAACTCGGATCCAGGAGCCACCGCATTCTCTCGCTCGCTCGCACTTGTATGAGAATTACTAATTTATTGGTGAGCGACCTCGAATGAATATATATATCAATTGGGCAGCTCGACGATTGATATATATTAATTGTTTATGGACTACCCTCGATCGAATAAATATCAAGCGGGCGCTCAGGCGGTTTGATATATTCTTTTAGTTTGTGGGTTTACCCTTCGATGAATAAATATCAAATGGCGCTCAAACGGTTGATATATTATTTAGTTTGGACTACCCTCCGATGATTAACATTTTGAAGCTACTTACTCGACGCTTACTGCCTGGGCTTGGTGTTTGCAACCGGCTCGCAACAATCTGCAGATTGTCCCGGTGCATATGGAATGCGTAATGCCGGTTCCGTTACGGTATAATCACATGCGAATATATAACATGAATATATTGCCATAGAAATTAAATCATACAACATGTTATGATTTTATCATTTCTACACAAAATTAGCTCACTTGGGCTAATGTTTAAACACAAACAATTCGATTGAATTACTTAACCAAACAATATTTCACGTATTTACATTCTTAGAACTTTATTTGAGAATAGTAAAACCTCGATTACTATTTCGAAAAATCTAAATCTTGGTTAAACCAGTGAACGGGTTTAACATGACAAATTTAGGCCTCAATCCGATCAATACACATCAACACAAATACATGATTTCACACCAAAATGTGACGACCCGCAGTGCTCCATATTTCTCTACGAAAAATTTTATCAATTCGGTCCCATGTTTTGGGGGTAGATAACCCAACCCCTCCGACTCGAACAATAGAAACATTCGTAAAACACTTAAAATGAGAATAAAGCATAAGTAGGAAAATCCTACCTCAAGGGTTTGAAGAAACTCAGTCCGGAATCCCAGCGTGGCTCCGCGTAGAGCGTTTTCCCTTCTTTAACAAAATTCGAAATCGGCGGTCAGATTGAGATAACTAGAGAAGGACAGCTATACTCACAGGAACCACCATTTTCGTTTCAGCAAGCACTACTGGGATCCCCTCTCGTTTGCTCTTTGGTTTGCAAAGAAGGCCTGTATTTATTCCTTTGTCTCGTTTAGTAAACTTAGAATTTAATTAATGACGCTTTGTAATCCTTTTCCTCAATTTTGATAATGGCACTATCTCGACCATCCATTTCATCATTTCTCTACTCATGCCACTTATAGCACATGAGTACATGCTATCTGTGCCTTTGTTATCGAGTCGGTTCTGACACCGACGGCGTCACGCCGAAAAAGCGTCTTGGCTACGTATGCTCGAGGAAAATTACGAAATTTCACGTGCTAACTAGATTTGTGACGATTCAACGGTACAATCCGTTCGTCATAGAGATACAGGAATTGATACGGTTTTAGCGGTAATTTACAATTTTAATCAAAATTACGATTTCTTAATGAAATTGGAATTTAAGGTCTTACATTCTCCCTCAGCAAAAATTTCTCGAAATTGGAGACGTCTCATATTCGCTCGCATCGTGTACCTTTGCCTTGTATCTTATGAAAGCTAGTCGTTTAAATCTTCTTATTTAATGCGACAGCCGTCCCTAAACGAAGGGATGGGTGGCGCTTGTTGTGTCATCGGCTTCCACGTTAACTCCCTCCATAGAGTGCGCCGCTAGCACTCTACGCACAAGCCTCAGTCTTTGCGTCGCAAAACTGTCGCGAGGCTCTGAACAATGCACCTGATTTACTCTCGAGGTCGTCACGCGGTGACTGTGGCCCTCACATCTGATGCCTCTGGTTCCAGTCGATATACTCGCTGATAGTATTGTTGTAGGCGAATTCAATGGGGTAATTGCTCCTCTGCCCATACTGTTGGGACACATGCTCCTGGCGTGGTCTCAACTACCGTATATAATCCGTGCAATGTATAACTCACAGCCCTTGCTTGGTGTGTGGCTAACCTCTCGGTCCTGTCATTGTGATCCCATGGAGCGTCGACTGATCCATGTCTGAATGACATCCATTCAGAGCCCTTGCCATTCGACAACATCGATAAGAATTTCCAAAGGGGGTATTCAAACCTCGAGTCACCGGAGCTCTTATCCACTCGACTCTAAGTCTGCGTGATAACCGATATCAGGTGTGTTTTTCATTTAGTCACAACTCTTGACACACTTGAGCCTCTTACATTTCTGATTCAAGCTATGAGTCTTCAGGCGTGGTCCTAAAATATTCAGCGCCTTCGCCAGCGGTGAGACCATACAGATGCACCCATGGGCTCGACATGATGTTGCAGGTACGCGAGTATGATATATCCATACTTGCGACACGAATCAGGGTCCACCGCCCAGGCAAAAATCGAGAGATTTTCCGCTCATTATTCCGACTGTCAGTCTCGACTCTCACCTACGTCCTGGGAATAACATACATGCTTGACTCTCTAAGGTCTTAACCTCTAAGCCCGAATCCCATGTCGTGTGGTATGATAGCCACGCCTGGGTCTCGATTCTGCGACAGCTCGATAGTTTATCCCAACTCATCCATGTCAGCATCAACAACCAATAGGTCTGCCACCACGGAAGGGTCCCTCACGCGTCTGGCTGCGTAGCACGTCTATTCACGACTTGACCCTCCTCTGGCACCTCAGCTATCTGTGTTGTTGGAAGTGCTGTATAGCACCCGGCGGTTCCTCCCAACCGTACTAGGAGTGTGGAGGAATGGCTATGCTCTCTCTGTCTGGCTAGCGGGATGCATTGTCCCTAGTCTTGGGATCCACGTCTCTGGGGCGATCAGTCACTGTTACTCAATCCATTTAGTCCACGAAACTAATGTGAAGCAGTCTTACGCATAACTTCTCGACTAGGAAGCGATCCTCCCTCTTTGCTACCAACTTGGTATCACGGAGTGTTCCAAGTATCCTCGATCTCTCTCTCATGGTGGTGTCCCTGACCATGGAGTCCATGTCCCGTGGCGAGAGTCTGCGATCACATCCCGAATGAATGACTTGACCCGTTCTCGAATCTCACTTTTAGTAATGCCCGGTGATCGAGAAACTACGTATCTCGAAGATTGACATTCGGTCTCTCTGACGCATCACTTTGCCTCAACCTTCTCTGGAAGTGGCCGACACTCCACAGTGCGACACCCGTGTCCCGAATCTCGCCTCGATGGCTTGAAACTGGCACTTCTTTTGAACTTAGCCTACGGCGATGGTGGCAAGGCGCCAAAAGCAATCCTCGAGTGATACTCATGCTCCCCACTTTGGTAGGGTAGGTCGAATGTCATCCACGAAGACTACGACAAACTGATCTAGATGGGGTTGGAATATCCTATGCATGAGATCCGTAGATCTTGCTAAGCGCATTGTCGATCGAGCATCAAGTAAACTCAAGGAGTGCCCATGTATCTAAGCATTGTCTTAGGGATATCTGTCTCCCTAACCCTCGCTGATGGTAACAGTGCGAAGGTCTATCTTGGAGTAGACTCGCTCCTCTCGGCCCGATCAAATAAATCATCAATCTTGTTAATGGAGTGCAGGTTAAGGATCCTTAACCTGAATTATTGAGTCTATCGCCAATTCACGGTCGAAGGGTCTTGCCCCTCTTCTTATGACTAGAGCCAGAAGCGCCAGCCAGTGGGGTCTTTCGGTCTAATAAACCCCTTGTCCAATAGCTCCTTTTACTGGACTCTGAGTTCCTACAACTCAACCGGTGCCATCCTATGCGAAGTCATAGAGATGGGTGAAATACCAGGAGTGTAACCGATCTAGAGATCTATATCCCTATGTTGGAGGTAGTCGGGTATTTCATCTGAAGGTATCCACATGATAGCAAACTACTCAAGGTAGATCTAAATTAAGTTCTCACCTCGTTTCTACAGGAATTAAGGCTAAGCTATGTATTGTGTATCCACAACACTTGGTAGTATCTTTATTAAGGCGAGTCATTCTTGCCACGAATGCAACCTACAGTGCTAGTCTAGCGTGTAGCGGTAACTCTCTGTGCTCGAATCGATAACAGCCTTGTAGCGCTCGACCCGATGCCATCGGGATGATCGAACTACGACAATGTCCATAATCCTCCCGGGTCCACTGAGGTAGAGTCCTCGAGATCTCTAACTTTCAACCTCGACATATCGTGCCTATTCTCGCCTAATCCCTAGGGAGGAATTTCATCTAACGACTCCTCTAAGGTCTGAGGTCTTTGCCCATTCCACTATTTGGGCCTCATTCTCTGCTAGAGCAGCTAGTCTAATCTGGTGATGTCGGTAATCTATAGCCTCCCAACACTTTCGTTCACGCATGAACAGTGATTACACCACCATCGAATCCTTTCCCCACACAGTGAATGTCGGGTGTCATACAAACCTGCGGGGGTTACTAGGATCTTCTGTCTACATGCTATCTTGGTGCGTCTTTATGGCATTTCTTTGTAATACCTCGACCTCGGCAAAGATCATTGCAGTCAGAGGCTCACGAGTGTACTTTTTGGCCAGATCAAGTGGACGTTCTCTCGTCCTCGCCCTCTCTTAGCCATCTACTTGGCTGGATTCATTATGAGGTCATTTAATTTTCCTTAGTCGACTAACTTAGCGTGCACGTCGATAGACTTAACAACCATGAACCGACCCGTTCATTTCCTAAGTGGCGCTGAATTTCAACCACTCAATTTATTTATTCCAATAAAATTCTAAGTTTTCTTGTTCATTTCGATTTTCCAAAATCCCACACAGGTCATAATTCCTAAACCTTAGCATTCACCCTTTTCTATATGCATTACACCATGCATATAGTTTAATCTTATAACTATTCCCATAATCCACCATTTCAAATGGTGGTTGGACTGTCTACGATTATCTCTAAAGGCATATACGGTAGAGATACTAATCATACCTATAACTACGATTATTATCTGTAATCAATTCGCGTTTAAAATATTGTTTTTTGGCGGAAATTTTATTTTAATTTTATTTTGAAAATTTTATTTTAAAATTTTATCAAATTTTATTTGATTTTAATTAAATTTAAAATAATTTTTTTTTAGGAAGAATTTTTTTATAATGAGCGGTGTTCATGGGCGTGTTCATGAGGCAGGAATCAAAGCGATTGTTCCGGAAACCTTCTGGGAGTCAAAAACCGGGTGACCGGCGTTTTGCATGAGCCCTGGCGGCCCGGCCGGTGCACGACGCGCCCGGTCTTGTGGCGTGTCGTGTCGTGGCGACCGGTACGTGGTATAGTGGCCAGTGCCGGTCGTGTCGCCCGACCTCTGTTTTGCAGTGTCGCCCGGTGGCCGTGTCGCGTGTGGCGGCGTCCACTGCAGCGCTATGCCGTGGCGTCGCTTAAGCCTCCATGGCGTGTCGTGGCGCGGTTGCGTGCTCGTGGGCGCCCAGTGAAACAGTGTCGTGAGCAATCCTGGAGTGTCGCGACGCTCGTAGCGAGCCACGTCATGGCCTTGACACCTTGTTTGCCCCAACCACGATCTGATATTTTTGTATTGCGACCCAACCGACCAACCCGAGCCCCTCGGTCACGTCTGATTTTGTATCATTGACCTTTGCCTTCCGACCCTGACCAGTGCAATACAATATTTGTATTGCAACACACTTCCAACAGTCCCTGAAATACAATATACTAGGGTGTATTTGTAATACACTACCACCTCTTTTACACCCCTCTAGAATCCACTAATCTAATATCCTCTTTTGTCTGATTTAGCCTCTCCTGTCCCGATTTAGGCGTGTACTTCTAAATTTACACTACAAATTTTTTTTTTTCATTATAATTATTATTATTTTCCATTATTTCTAACAGTATGAAAAATCACGAAAATCACTAACAATCATTTTTTTTTCTTGGACACTCAATAAATTTATAAAATTTATTCTCCTTTTCTTAAATTTTACACCATATAAACCTTAAGTATTTTCTCACTCCTAACCAAATAAATTTATAAAATTTATTTTCTTTTCAATTTTTCACTGAAAAATTTTCTCCACCCAAATAAATTTATAAAAATTTATTTCCTTCCATTTTCTTCAATTTTACTACTTGTAAAATCATAGAAAATCATTTTCTTCAATTCTCATCAAATAAATTTAGTAAAATTTATTTTTCTTGGCTTTAAATTTTCTTCTCACTTTCCAACAACCCCAAATAAATTTAGTAAAATTTATTTTATTCAATTTCTTTGGTTTTACCTTTGTAAAACCAAAAGATAAATTTCTTCACCTCCCGAACCAAATGAATTTTTATGAAATTTATTTCTTTTATTTTATGCTTCGGTTTACTCAGCAGCAAAACTCCCAAAAGTTTTCCTATGTGCTAATCACCAAACACATAAACATTTCACAACTCATAACATGGTATACACACCATTCATCAAACATTCA
Source organism: Tetrastigma voinierianum (assembly GCA_016808115.1). Lineage (NCBI taxonomy): Eukaryota > Viridiplantae > Streptophyta > Magnoliopsida > Vitales > Vitaceae > Tetrastigma > Tetrastigma voinierianum. Next base: position 244,448 of record JAEQBH010001119.1, read on the forward strand.
CACAACAATTCACCAAATCACACAAAACACATCAACACACGTGCACGTAGTGTCTGGTTTTGTCAGTGATTTTCACAGGTATCTCCTTACATCTGACTACATTGAATACCTTTAGTGGTGATGTTACTCACTCAACCATGGCCTAAGCCCAAATTTTCTATCCATAGGTTTCCATATACCTACACTCCCACATCGACCACTTAGTGGTGATGGATACCAACCAGGAGCTCCCTAGGTAGTCGTATACCTAAGCTCGATACCAAGGCATGGCGCCCCAAAACCCGGGAGGTCCGTTGACTACGAATCAACCCGCGAATACAAGTGGAGGTCGAGGTGCAGCGCCACTTTAGAAAATCGGGCATAGTCTCCTTTGTCACGAGGAGCTCTGATCTGAACACACGTATGCACATCCCAAAACGATTAATATAACTCTACAATATATGTCAATATAGCCACTTGAATGACCCATAACGATACTCAATATGCATATCAAACTATATCCCAATGTTTTCAAGAGTTAATAAACTACTCTTATACAATAAATATATTAAACTTAAGGAGTTCTAGCTTGTGTAAGCTTATCAAAGCCACATTCAGGCTTTCTTCTAGCGCTTCGACCTCTAAAAGCGAACCTTCTCCTCATACGCTCCACCGTACTTGTAAAGAGGGGATCCCTTCGACAGAGGAGGTGAGCTAAAGCTACGATGGGAGAATCGCCTAAATGTTTCTCACCACCTAAGTGCGGTCTGATGTTCCAATTTAAACAAACATTCAAAGCAAATGCATGATCCTACTTGAATCATCTACGTGACCAACTCGGATCAGAGCCCTCACCGACTCTCACACTCTTCAAGCCTCGTATGAGAATTACTAATTTATTAGTGGGCAACCCTCAGATGAATATATATCAATTGAAGTAGCTCAGGCGATTGATATATATTAATTATTTAATGGACTACCCTCAGATGAATAAATATCAAGCTAGAGTCAGAGAGCGGTTGATATATTCTTTAGTTTAATGGCTTTGCCCTCCGATGAATAAATATCAAGCGGGCGCTCAGGCTGGTTGATATATTATTTAGTTTAGACTACCCTCCAGATGATTAACATTTTAGACTACCCTCCAGACCTTTTTCTCTCTAGACTTAATTATTGCACTCCTCCTAATCTAGGGTGTCCCGGTGCATATGGAATGCATGTATGCGATTCCATTACGGTATAATCACATGCGAATATAACATGAATATATTTACATAGAAATTAAATCATACAACATGTTATGATTTTATCATTTCCTACACACCAAAAATTAATACTTGGGCTAATGTTCAAACACAAAGCAATTCGATTGAATTACTTAACCAAACACATAATTTCACGTATTTACATTCTTAGAACACTATTTAGGGGAATAGTAAAACCCTCGATTCTTATTCGAAAAATCTCAGTATCTTCGGTTCACTTAGTAGACAGGGTTTCACGACCATTTAAGGCCTCAATCCAATCCAATACACACATCAACACCTGGAAATACATGATTTCACACCAAAATCAGCGGGAAGCGACCCTGAGTGCTCCATATTTCTCCCAAAATTTTATCAATTCGGTCCCATGTTTGGGACGGTCAAACAACCCCTCACGGCCGCTCAGACAATAGAAACATTCGTAAAACACTTAAAATGAGAATAAAACGCCGTAGGAAAATCCTACCTCCCGAGGGTTTGGAAGAAACTCCAGATCCGGAGTCACGCGTAGCTGTTTCCGCGTCGGCACGTTTTCCCTTCTTGCTCCGTCGAAATCCAACGGTCCGATTGCGAGATAACCTAGAGAGAAGGAGGACCTTCTCACTCTAGGAACCACCATTTTTCGTTTCGATAAACTACGGATCCCCTCTCACGTTTGCTCTTTTGGTTTCATAAAGAAGACCAACAACATTCCCTTTTTGTCATTTAGTAACTTAGAATTTAATTAATGACGCTTTATGTCCACTTTACCGCCGATTTTGATGTCGGCGCTATCTCGGCCATGTTTCGCCGTTTCTCTACTCATGCCACTTATGGCACATGATTACATGCTATCTGTGCCTTTTGTTGCACTTCAATCGGTTTTCTGACACGGCAGTGATACTCGAAAAGCGTTAGGCTACATTGTCTCGAAAATTACGAAATTTGCGTTATAACTAGATTGTGACGATTCCAGGTACAATCAGTTTAGTCATCCAGAGATGCAGAAATAATTACGGATTTTAGTAATTACAATTTCGTAATCAAAATTACGATTTCATATTATTCGAGAAATTGGAATTTCTCGGGTCTTACGAACTGGGCTTAAATAATCGGAAGTCGATTATTAGCACAAATGACGTGTACTGTTATCCCATTACAACTAAAGAACATAAACTCAAACATAAAGAGCTTCCTTCCCTCGATTTTCTAGCTAAACAAATGAAATCCTTATAATAAGAAACAAAAAAGCAAAGTCCTAATTTCATCAACTTATTAAATCGAGAGAGGGACGTACGACTCCAGAGGTAAGAATCATTGAGATTCTTTATGGTGGAAGGATTTATAGAATGTGTTAGAATGCATTATCCTAGAAAAGTGGAGGTGCGGCAGGTAGAATAATAAAATTTGGCTTTACGAGGCCAAGTTTTCTAAATGGCTCCATGTGATTTGGTTGTATGTTTTTTCATAGAAGTTATTCTATTTAGTGAGCTTTGGCAATTCTGTCTTTAAACCATGTGATTATACAGTAATTCATAGCGTCTGTTTGAGTTCAATATTTTAATTGTACCCCTAATTCAAGTTTTAAAACAATAATTCTTTTGGTTTTTTGGTTGAACCAAATTCTAAAACAATACTTTAAAGCCATAAAACATAGGGAAGCTGGAAATCAAAATAGTCTTACAATCCTCTTTTACTCTCTTTTAGTCATTGAACTAAAATATCAATTAGATCCTGAAGCCTAAAAATCAATTATTGATGTCCAGTGAGGTTTATTGAGATCCAACACTTATATAACAACGATCATACATTTTTCCCACGAGGGCATTGCATTTTGGACAAAATAAGCACACCACCTCCTTTATGTATCATAGTTCTTGAGGCTTTATCTACTATAAGTGAGTGATATTAAATATTTTATAAAAATAACACCAAAGGACAAAAGAATGACTAATTTTAGAGTAATAGCATATCGGATTCGGTTAATCAAGAAAACGAAAGAAACACCAAAGCTATGATTAATATATGAAGTGGATATGGCGAGGCAGTATAGTAATATAATGGATATGGTAGTAATAGATATAGTATATTTCTAGTTTCCACTTTCGGTCATGAGAACATACTCTAAAAATTAGGCGAAATTTTCCAAATAGGTATCATCATAATCACCCAATGAAGTTTTCATCATTCATATAAGGCGTAAACAAAATTTGAACATTATAGAGTTTATACTTAATAATAACCTTGAAGCTCAATTAATCGATGTTGAATATGACACTGAAGAAGATTTTCCCTTGTTTTTATGAATTCACTACGGACATGCAATTGGTAGTTCTTGACAGTCCATCATTAGGTGTTATCAAATCTCCCTGCGCATTATCCCGGGGCCATCACGAATCATAAATATGTTAAAATCATTCGAAGCATCATGATAATCTCATATGGAAGGCGAAAGCAAATAAAATAGCAAAGGGTTCCCCGCAAGAATGTGTGATCCTCAGATGACAAAAATCGTCTTACGCTAGCGCATCCTCTTACATGATTTTCCGATTATGAAAACAAGAAAACTATTTGTAATTTCAGCTTCAATGATTATATTCTAAGGTGAAATATGTGTTGTGTTTTTTAGAAGTGGTAAATTTGGGCATACTTCAAAGTTTGTCTCATTTCTTATGATAATTATGTTAATAGCATAAGAATGATGGAAAGAACCTGAAAGAACACTCTGCAGTGAATCTCGGACTGCAGTTCAGACACCTTGCCTTAATGAACAATGGTAGCCTTGCAGTTTTTCTATTTCCTTTTTTTTTTTTTGATAGATAAGCAAGGCAAACAAAACTACAAAGTATACTGGAAGTATATAGGCAACCAAAAAGAAAGGACAAGCAAAACAAAAACTCCCACCACCCCTCGATTTAGGGCCGCCCACTAAAGAAACCTACAGTGAAGCTCTTCACCTATGTACAATGGTGGCCTTGGATTTAAAATTACTAATCAAACACTTCATAGAAGAATATTCATAATGTTTCTAATACTTTCCAAGCAACATAATAATGTTCCCTAGTATATGACACATGAAAACTAATAAACAACCTTGCATGACTAATGCTAAATGGAAAGCATTGGTCATGCTAAATCGGCCTTGCAAATGCATAACACAGAGTATATGATTAATAGTATGCCAACTAAAACAAAACCTAATGCACTAAACATTTTTTTAATATATATATCTTGATTAATATGTGTACCATATAGAATTAAGCCATTGGGATTAGTTACGGTGATTTCCCCGCATTCAGGTCCTTCACCCTTTTAGCTTGTAGGAGTCGCGTGGAAAAAGCAAATAGGAGGCGATAACTCAATGTCGACTATGTCCAAAGGAAGAAAAATAAAATAATCACAGAAAACGAGAGAAAAATTTAAATTGGTGGCATTCAAAAATAAATCAGCTGCACACATTCTCCATTGTTTTATCGAACAAGCGAACCGACAAAAATGTCAAAGTCAATTATTAACGAATAGTTATCTTCATCCATTACAACTAAAGGACATAAGCTTCCAGACATAACAAATCACTTCAACTTCCCTCGATTTTTCTAGCCAAACAAAGCAAAAATCAGCAGAATAAGAAAAAAAAAACAAAGCCCTTGTAAGGGCCCCACCCCTGGCCTACTCAGACGAGGGTGGTCCCTCCTGAGCTATCCCACCCAGCTCCACGGGGTTTCTTTCGCCTCCGTAGACTCGAATCTGAGACCATGAGCATAGATACCCATTTGAGGTAGTTCCCACTACCAACTGGGCTACTAAATAACCTTATATCACATGTTTTTGTAATTTTTATAAAATAATAAAATTCATGAATTCGGGTTCCTACAAAAGTCAGCTTTCATGAATAAAATAATTCAGATATTAAATTAATCAAATTGATTTTTTATTAATTACAAGTTATTTAAAAAATAGATATTTTAGAGAATATTTTGATATATATATTTTTAAATAAAAAATAATTTTATTGATTCAAACTTATAAAAAATTGATATATCCAAGATATAAATTGTTAAAAAACATAAAAGGTAAAATAATATCAAGATTAATAATATAATAAATCGATATAAAACCTATCAATTTGATAATATAGTGACTATAATATTTATGACCTGTTATTTAACATATTGATTTTCATAATTGATATATTCCATTAATCGAATTTGTTTTACCTATTTATATGCCCTTACATAAATAAAATATCGTAACAAGACGATGAAAAACACTATATTATAACAAATTGACTATAAACTAAACACTCGGTAAATGATGACAAATCAAACATGATAATAAGACAATCATAAATCAAACGTCATAATTGAAGCGGTAATGACAAAAAAAAAAGACTTAAATCTTTATAGAAAAGCATTTTATTAAAATGAAATAAATATATTAAAATTTTGAAATAAGTGATTCGGACCAATAATTATTAAAACCACTTACCTTGCAAGAGGAAAAGGGATAAAGAACACCACTAGAGAAATTATTAATATATTTGATTTCTCACAAAACATAAAATTTCTTTAGTTTACGCCAGTTTCTTTACATGACTTCAACAAGAAAATTATTTCTTCTATCACTGAATTCATCTTCTCTATTCGATCTTCTTCACCTTCATTCTCCTTTTCTTTCATTTCTACCTCTTTTATCTTCGCGTTAGAGGTCGATTGGAAAGGCCGCTTGGATGCGATCTTACGATGTTCACAAATCCACACTCAGGTATGTACTCTTCTGCTCATTAATTTTGGATGTTTTATCTGTTTTGGTGTAGTGGAAAATGGGAATCAGTTCTGAATGTGGGGTTCGTTGTTTGGGAACTAGAAGAAAAGGGGTTGTTTAGTTTTTCCCCTCTTCGAGTCTTACGCGATGTAGGTTTTCCACTGTCTGTTTATGGTAGTGAGAAATGAAGAGAATGAAGTTTAGGATCTGAATTTTTTTGTTGTTTGGGAACTATGGGAAATGCATCTTTGCTAAGAGGAATTCGAGCACAGTTTGGGACTTTCAATTACAGATTTTGAACCACTAGGTTTTTGGCATTTGGTACTCTTTTTTTTTTACTTTTTCCCCTTGTTTGGTTCTTTGAGAAAATTTGAGTAAATGTGAGGAGTTTGAGCATTGAGACCAAGATTTTATGTGGAACTTGGGCGTATGCATGTTTGGCAGCCTTAATTTTCCCCATTTGGCTGGCGAAAACTTTTGATTAAAGAGCTTGTTTGGTATTTTCCTAAAACGAGAGTGTGAGGAGAAATGAAATTATCACAAGACATTGACTAGTGTGATCCCTGGGCAATTTTCTTTGCCTTTTTCCTAGAAACATCAAAGTTTTTATATTTTCATTTTCATTGAGAACTTTACAGAAGAATAGTTTTTATTTTTTTTTAATTTCTTCTGATGTCCCACTTTTGAGATTTTTTTTTTCCTTTTTGAGATTCATAATTCAGAAAATGCATTTCAAAGGTTGAACCAAACATACCCTAAATACATGCAGTGGAGCCCGAATGCATTATGGAAACGAAAACACCACTAACATACATTTCCATTTTCTTCCATATATTTCTCGGCCTTAAGCAGATCAGTTTTATCTATTCACATTCATTTTATATCTTTGTTTTGTCAATGATTCAGGTATCTAAATTGAGCTTGAAGAAAGTGAGAGATGCTCCCCATTATTGTATTCGAGAAGCTATACAATCTCATCACACGATTGAGTTGGCATTCTTTAATTTTTAATTTTGTTTGTTTTTTCTAGTTGTTTTATGTTATCCCTTTCGTGTTTATGTTCGTCTTTGATACATGCATTGGGATGATTTTTGCAAACATATCTAATAGTTAGGGATGGCAATGGGTCCGATTTTGGTCGGATTAGATTCCTCGCCCCATCCCTATTGGATTTAGATTTTTTAGTGAGGGCCCCTTAGTCTCAAAGCGAACAATATCTACATAGTTGGGTCAGGCCGTTATTGTTGTGTTGATCTTTGAAAGGGAATTTGGGCAAATGCTAGCGGTGGAGTCGTTCGGATTACGCTATATTTTTGGTATAGGGGTATTTTTGTAATTTGGTCATATCGAGGTTATTATCAATCAACTTGACCCACAGACCATTAGCAGATTTTCAATCCAAGCGGCTCTGAGTCATGAAACACGATTTTCAACCCAAACAACCCTGAGGAGCTATAAAATGCGAGAATTTGGCTCCTAAACAACCCACTAATACATCAAAATACGGGTGGCTCCCAAATGACCTAATATAGCATAATCTGAAATTTGGCTCCCCAGCTTGACCTATCTGAAAAAATGCAGAATTATCATAAGGATTTCAAGGACTTTAGGCCAATCAGTTTGGTGGGAAGTTTGTACAAGCTTATAGCTAAGGTCCTTGCTAGCAGACTAAAAAAGGTCTTGCATAAGTTGATAAATAAAGCCCAAAATGCTTTTGTTGAAGGAAGGCAGATCATGGATGCTTCTTTGATGGCGAACGAAGTCATTGATACAATGCTGAAAATGAAGGAAAGGGTCTTTGTCTGAGTTAGATATTGAAAGGCATATGACCCGAATCATGAGCTGCATTTTAAGGTGATCTGAAAAGATGGGTTTTGGAACAAAGTGGATCAGATGGATCAAACGATGCATAACAATAGCATTTTTTCAGTTTTAATTAATGGCAGCCCTGAAGGTTTTTTTAATAGCACTAGGGGGTTGAGGCAAGGAGACCCTCTCTCTCCATATCTTTTTGTCATAGGAATGGAAGTATTCTCCAACCTAGTAGATAAGGCTGCCTCAGGGGGGTTCTTGACTGGTTTCAATATTGCGAATATTGAGGGGAGAAGAGGGCTTGAGATCACACACTTGTTGTTTGTAGACAACACTTTAGTCTTTTGCAATGACACTAGGGAGAAGTTGGCTTATCTAAGTTGGGTCTTGCTATGGTTTTGAAAGCCATTTTCGATTACGAAAATAAATACGGAAAAAGAGCTCAAGCCTGCCAGTAGGGATAGTGGAGAACCTAGAAGATTCTAGAAGATTTAGGTACAACTGAATTGGGTGTAGGAAGGGAACTTGCCTGCCACTTGGCCTTCCTTGGTATGAAGCGTACATCAATTCAGGTGTGGGATAGGGTGGAGGAAAGGTTCAAAAAAAAGTTGACGCTTTGGAAAAGACAATACATATCAAAAGGGGGAAGATTGACTTTGATTAAGAGCACACTCTCTCATCTGCTCATCTATACAATGTTGTTATACAGAATGCCTACAGGGGTAAAGTTAAGGTTGGAAAAAATCCAAAGGAACTTCCTTTAGGGTGGGGGAAACCTAGACAGGAAGATTCATTTAGTGAATTGGGGCATGGTTTGCAAAAGCAAAGAAAGTGGTGGGCTGGGAGTAAGAACGCTGGAAAATTTGAACAAATCACTGCTTGGTAAATGGAATTGGAGACTGGCCACCGAAGATAATCCCGAGTGGAAGCGATCATTTAAAGTATGATGCAGAAGTTGGGAGTGGTTTTCAAAGGAGCGAAGAAGGAGTTTTTTGGGGTGGAGTCTCTAGAAGGACATTAGGAAAGAAGGCCCGACAATTGAAACATGATGCAAGTTAGTGCTAGGAAATGAGGCGAATAAGATTGGGAAAATAAATGGAGACTCTGGGGAGAAATTCGCTCTTAGCCTATTCTGACCATTTTATGCAATTACTGCATCAAAAGGAAAAATGATAGGGGAAGTGTGGGAGTCTTTGAGGGGTGAAGGTGGGTGGAATTTAAGGTTCTTCAGACCGTTTAATGACTAGGAGCTGGATGAAGCTCAAAGGCTAATCAGCTCTATTAGTGGCAGCGAGTGTGAAATGAGGGTGGAGGAACCAAAATCTTATGGGATGTCGATAGAAAGGCGATATGCGGTCGAGGCAAATTATATGCACATGGAAAATGAACGTATTGATAATTGCAATAGGCTTCATTTGGAACAATCGGGTCCCTCCTAAAGTAAGCGTGTTGCTTGGGAGGTTTGGTGGGGAAAGGTGCTGATTGGGGACCAATTAAAGAAGAAGGGTTTTCGAAACGCAAGCAGATGCGATGTGCGAAGGAGGAGGAAAATTTAGATCACTTATTTACACCTTTGCCACAATCTGGGGTCCCAGGCTCTCCTCATTGCTGTCGGGGAATGGAATGGGTTTGCCCATTACAGATTAGGGACTTAATGATGGGATGGTCGACTTTTCTTATAAGAAAGAAGTTTAGAAATTTGTGGAAGGCAGCTATCCTAGCCTCCTTTGGGCGGTGTGGAAGAAAGAAATAGAGTGACGTTTGACAATTTAACTGCCACTCACATAGGATTAAACACTTCTTCATCTCCTCTATCACATCTTGGGTTGGCCACTTGAATGAGGAGTACCCGCTTAACAAATTGATTAATGTGCATCTGTAGTTTTCCCGAGTTTGTGGGTGGTAGGTAGAATTTTTCTTTTCTTGTATCTGACACAGCCCATACCCTTAGGAGCTTATACTGTTTGCTTATAATATTTGCTTCTTGCCTACCAAAAAAAAAAAAAAAAAACCCTAATATTCCTCTTTTTCCATATACATAACCATGTATATCTTTCACAACACCGCATCCTGATCATGTAGCTTATTAAGCACCAATCATTAAATGCACAATGAATTCAATGGTCTAGACCCATGCCCATCAAGCCTTAGGTAATCGCATACCTAGACTCTGATACCAAGCTGTGACGTCCCAAAATTCGGGGGTCCGTTGATTACCCATCAACCCATGGAAAACCTGTAAATTATCGAGTAACCCGATCCCACATCGTGTGTCCCATTTACCGGGATCCATAATTTAACAAAAATCTGACATAGTCTCCTTTGTGTGGGGAGCTTTATCCAATTCCTAACTTGTACATTATATAAGCATATGATCCATACGGGACCTAATATAACTGTGTAGCTAGGTCTATTTATGAGTAAAAATTACAACCCTTTTACATAAAAATTACATATGAGTTCAATTTCACTCATTAATACACTAGTACAAGTCAAATGAATTTACTTAAACATTTTACAAAAATGATTACAAAACCACAGCCTTTCTTCACTCTATGCTCGGGATAGGGGAACCTTGGCAAATTTATTATCCACGAAATGTTATCGTATAGGGTGAGCCATGCAAAGTAGAGTAATTCCTACAGAGGCTACTCCCCACCTAAGTGCACATGAAATGTTCACCTTAACAATCACATTCACATTGTGCAAAACTGAGAATATATAATCCTAGGTTGATTCTTACATGTTATGCCATAAAATGAGATGAGAGTCACTCATGCACGATGCCCGAGTCTTTACCGACTCCCATACCCGAGTCTTTACTGACTTCCACCACACAATGCGATGCCCATGTGTGATAAAAACTGTCATTGATGGAATACATCCAATGATCCTTTTTGAAACCAAAATCATTTTTTTACAAACCAAAAGCTTTTTAGATGTCATTTCTGAATGATCATTTCATTTATAAAATCATTGTGTCTTTTTTGTGGGTGCGAATTTACGGACTCTCATCGTCGGGTTACGCACGGTATACATACTTTTGGACTTTCTTGGAGTCTAAGTGTAGTAAACCAGTTCGGGTCTTTCACTCGATGGAGTGTCTAGCCCTTGCTATTACCTGACACAAGTTTTCCGTTTTATACAACCATGCGACTTTGTTGGACTTCGTCCAACGATAGCGGGCCCACCCACCAAATCACCAATTGTGGTGTTAGGTTCTAACCATGCACTCACACCCATGAAGTGCGATGTTCAGTGCATGATTCCAATGTAATGGATGTCATAATATAAACCTCTGATTTTCCTTGTATCCTAGACAATTATATCACATGCATATAATTTTCAATTAAACATTCACAACAATGTTACTACATTTAGAATACATATATTAACATTCACGAACCACAACAATAAACATGCTACCACATATCAAGCAACAACAAGCTTAATCTTTAGGGAAAAATGTGGCATATAGGGTGCCTACAACAACGGTCCAACAACCCACAACCGAACCAAACTAATAAAACAGAAATCGGCCAAGCAAGCCTTTAAACGGTCTGAAATCGGCTAAAGTCTGAATTAATCTTTTTGATCCCAAACAGTCCCTAAACACTTTTTGGGGCATATTACACACAAATTACAAAACAATTCACTGGCGTACAATCGGGACCGCAAAACGGCATTTAAAGCGGGTTTTTAACATAGTAACAGTCCTAGGGCACACCCAGTCTATCTCCAACTACAATTTTGACCACAATAAGCGAGGTTTTTAGACAAAGTGATCTTCTAACAAAATGTTCACCTATGTCTTAAGTTTTCAAAGGCTTACAGATTAGGTCATCTGGACCTTTAAATTAAGAGATATGGCCAAAACATTATGGATAGCTCCTGAATAGTTTCTAGGGGTAGTATTGTGTTCTCAATTGGACAAATTTATGAGAACAATAGAGACATAATGTGACCATACTTTCTTCATGAAAGTTACTCTCCTAGATATCTAATTTCAGTAGGATTTTGATTCACATCATTTGGACCGAGTATAACTTGATATATGGTCGAATAGCATCTAATTAATCCGTAGAGGGGACATAATCAATATCTTATTGTAAAACTCATTTTCAGGGTTTTTAGAGCAGGATTTAAACCTCGGTTTCTTCTAGACATTTGTAGCTCTTGTTCTTAGGTTTTACCTCCAACTAGAATCATCCAATTTTAAGGCCTGTAGACCAAGTTATGGCAAAAAACAAGGACAAGGGCCTAGGGAAATTTGATTAACCACCTATATCATTTTCATATCTTTGAAAAACCACAACCAAACCAAACCACAATTAAGCCAAAAATTACCCAACAAATCAATCCAAATAGTCCCTAAGGGCTGGAAACCAGATTTTTCAATCCAAACAGCCCCTAAGGAGTTGTAAAACCTGATTTTTCAACCCAAACAGCCCCTAAGGAGCTATAAAATGCAGAATTTGGCTCCCAAGCATTACTATCTGTATAATGCGGGGTGGCTCCTAAACAACCCTTAATACAGAAAAAATGCAAATTTAAATGAAAACATCACATAGGTAAAGAATTAAGCGTAGGAAGGCCTACTTTATCTTGGAGCGTAGTAGAACCGAATGAGGTCTCAAGAACATCTCCTAATCCTGAAAATTTTGATTTCCTGAATTCTCCTCCTTTGGATCTTCGGTGAAATCCCTCTTTTTTGGTACTCACGCGTAGTCCTCGTCGAGTAGATGAACTTTCACTCTTGGCTCGATGGTCGTGACGAAAACTACGAGGATCGGAGAAAGAAAGGTTGGAATGCTCTTTTCTTTCTCTCAGTCTTTCGCCCTCTTCCCCAGCGAAGCGTGATCTCCCTTTTGACCCGAGTCCCCACTTTGTGGCTCACGTCGTGTATGACCTATCTGCCGTTCGATTTTGCCTAAACAATTCATTTTGTCAGGTTTTTAAGTTCAAATTATTTTAAAATGAACTTCACTTAAAAATTTTTCCAAAAACAAGATTTTTTTTCTCCAAAATCCCGTTTTAGTGGTCCATCGATTTTCTCGTCCGAAAATCGTGAATATCCATTTGTCTTGATTGTGAAATTCGTTTGGGTAACTGATTCGTGAGATGAATCGATGGTAAGGTCGGGATTTTAAGTAGATATCTGAAAATTCGAGTTTGCAATCCCGTGCGCCAAGCGGCAATTTACCGTTTTATCATTTTTCGGAAAACTTCAAATTTGCGAGTTTTATAGAAACATGGTATAAGACTAGAAATTCCAAATTTTTGGAAAAAGGGCAAAATCGTAATTTAGTTATAAAATTATTTATTTCAACTAAAATCGTAATTTATTCTCTAGATCTTGGATGACGAAGCGGATTGTACCCGTTGGAATCGTCTCGAAAAATCTAGTTATACGTAAAATTTAGTAATATTAGAGACGGTCGGAGTTAGTACGTTTACGGGCATCGCATTTAGTCTTAGTAAAAGCGATTTTCGATCAAACTGAAAGTCACATATAACAAGTACTCATGTACCATAAGTGGTATGAGTAGAAATGATGGAAATGGATGGCGAGTAGTCTTAGAATGTCAAAGCGGTAAAAGAAGAAAATTAATCAATTAAATGGGATTAAGTGAACTAGAAGACAAAAAAGGATACAGTGGCCTTCTTCTTCAAATTGAAGCAAGAAAAAAAACGTGATTGGGAAAGAGGAGGTCCGGTAGCAATGAATTCATTTTTAGAGAGAGAAACTAGCTTCTCTCTAGATTTGCTAGAGATCAATAGTCGGCGGCTTTCGGTTGCAGAGGAGAACGTTCTCACGCGGAGGCGAGCTGCGCGTGGACCCCGGAGTTTGCGAGTTTTTTGACAACTCAAAGAGGTAGGATTTTCTCCCTATGAAATTTATTCCCATTTTAAGGGTTTTCGATGTTTGGGCCAGTTTGAGACCGTGAGGGCCGTTTGATCGATCTGAAAACATGGGACCGGGTGTGAATTTATTTGGGATTTTTCTCTTGTGGCCGTGACTGCTTTAGAAATAATTAGGGGCTGTTTGGTTGTGATGGGTGTTAATTGTGCATTAAATGCTTGCTTGATATGCTTTGGGTAGGGAATGGCGAGTGGATTGCGGGTTCACTAAGTGGAACCCCGGTGTTTGTGATTTTAGGGAATAGTAAGCGAGGGTTTTATTATTAGGAATAGTCATTCTAAAATATATATTTTTGTGAAGTACGTGTTGGTAAGTGATTTAGAATTAAATTACTCGTGTATGATACGATGCTTGAAGTGAAATTTAATTTTGATGTGTGATTTAAAGTTTTATGTAAATATATTCATGTATATATATTTGCATGTGATTTAGACAATTGGAGGCGCATACAGCATGCATTCCATATGCACTGGAACATCCTAGGAATAAAGGTGGAGATTACATGGGATGAGTCTAGAGAAATAGGTTCGGAGGGTAGTCTAAAATGTAAATTATCGGAGGGTAGTCAGGCTAAATATATCCGTCGGAGCGGCCCGGTTGATATTTATTCATGAAGGGTAGTCCACAAATTAAAGAATAAATCGATCGTCGGAGGCGGCCCAGTTGATATTTGTCATCGGAGGGTAGTCCACTGAAGCAATTAATATATATCAATCGTCGGAGCGATTGATGTATATTCATCGGAGGGTTGCCCACTAATAAATTAATAATTCTCATACGAGGCTTAGGCGAGTGTGAGAGAGTCGGATCATGCATTTGCTTGAATGTGTGTTTAAATTGGAACATTGCACTGCACTTAGGTGGTGAGTAGCCCACTTAGGGCGATTCTCCTACTGAGCTTTAGCTCACCCGGGTGATGGGATCATGCTCGCGGTGCGGGAGCGTGCGAGGAGAAGACTCATCTGAGACCATGGATTAGAAAAAAGCCGGATTATGGCTTTGGCTTGGCAAATATCTACATGTATTAAATTTTCCACCCCAATTTTAATATATGTTGTATAAATAAAACATTTGAACTCTTGTAACTATTGGGTATATAGTTGACTTCATGGTTAGTATGTATTATGAGGATCATTGTGGGCCTAAATGGCCTTATTACTCATGTGATTTGATCTGGATATATTGAATATAAGTTAGTTTGCTTGGGGCGGGTTTCATGCAGGTATTGTAAATGGGTAGAGCTCCCTGTACAAAGGAGACTCTGCCCGATTTTCTAAAGTGGCGTCGGGTAACTTGAGCCTAAAGCTAACCATTAGCCAGTTGACGGGTAGTCAACGGACCCCCGGGATTTGGGGCGTCACATGAACACTTGACCTGTAAAAACCATATTAGATAAAAATTTTAGCTTAAAAAGCAAAATAAATAACCAAAATGTTGGCCTGTAAAATTTCATGTAGATAATAATTTTCCATGGGTTCAAAAGCTGCGGCCCGTAATTAGGCGATCCGTTCCTGAGAGTGTGGGTAATGCTAAGATAAAGAGGTTTTCCTACCTATCAGATCGGTCTTTTGGGTTGGGCTCTCTAGTTGAGTTTAGGTACCTATCATTGGTGCTTTCATTGAGGCCCAGTGCGTGGTGGGAAAATTTACTGAGGGCTACTCGGTGCTAGAGATTACAGTGAAGTTATCTAGAGTTTGAGCCGTTTAACTTCTCTAAGGGTGGACAATCTGGAGTTCCTGAAAGTTATCCCAGAGGCTATATCGGAATTATCTGATTGATTATGTTGCAGAAAACCTCGGAAAAAACATTGTGAAAGCTTCGAAAATATTGAGGAACACAAACATAGTGATGTCAGATAGAACAAGCTAAATCTAGGAGGCTACCTAGTCTGAGACGAGGAGTTTCTTAGAAAGGTAAGTTAATTCACCTCTTGCGAGATAATACCTTTGAAGTTTCAACCACCCTTTTGAAAAGACCGGGTTGTCTTGACTTGTGGTATTCAAGGTTAAATAAGGCTAATGAAATGCTTTTACACTATAATTCAACAGTCCGACATTTGCCCCGAAAAGAAGTTGAAGTTTTGTTTGTTTGATAAGATGGTTGTCAGTGAAGCATGGGAGGTTCTAAGGAGACTGAGAGCGGCGGAGTGGTTCTAAGGGGACTTTGGACGTTAACGGCTCGATGGTTCTAAAAGAATTCTAAACGTTTACGGTCCAGGGGACTCGATCGGTCTAATAGATCTAAGGGACTCTAATGTTAGCGGCCTAGTGGTCCTTGAATTGGTTATCATTGGGAGCAAACCTAAGGCCAGACCCCTTAACATATCTTTAATCTCGTTATTAGATTTTGTTAGGGGTTTATTCTTTTATTACAAATCAATAAACACCCTTCTTTTGAGATCCATTAGGGATGAAACTAATATTAGGGTTTCCTTATGTTATCTTTTGAATGAGCATGGGATAAATCCTAATCATATTAAAACAATATGATTTTTATAAGGTATACTATTATAAAGATAAAGACATGTTTGGTATGTTTAGCGAAAGCTAGTGGTATGTTTGGTTCATGTTTTTAACCTTTGTTTATGTTTAAAAACAAGGAGAATAAGAAAACATGGAGAACCCCCGTTTGATTTTTTATTTTTCATTTTTGAAAAATTCAGATTTCTTGAGCAGCAAAAAATGATATTCTTTGTGTTTTTCAAAGTGGTTCTCGAGAACAATTTTCAAAACAAAAACCAAGCAGGTAATGTCTCTCTCTTAACCCTTCACCATCGAGATTTGCTTAAGAACAAGAGTTGATAACCACATATTTCAAATATTTTTCATTGAAATTTGATAGTTTTGTCATTGAGTCATGTTGTTTAGTTATGGAAGATCTTGATTTGCGGGGTGTGTGACGAACTTGTCTTTGCTAGTGTCTGTGAAGGATGGAGAGCTACATGCAGCAAATGTTGGCGGCCCCGTTGGGTGGTTTGAAGCCGGGAATGGGCGTGCGGAGCCATTGGCGAATGATCATCGTGCCCAGTAGGGAAGGCGAGCGATCTCGGATCGAGGAATACGTGAGTAAATCTTGTCGGGAATTCTTGATAGTCTAACCACATGTTTCTAGTCATAATATCATGAAGAGCGATAGAAGTTCAAAATATTAGACCTGAATCATACATAATAGGCAAACCCTAAATAACCATGCTTATATATACATATACTTGTTAGGAATTCTTGACACCTAACCATATGTTTCTAGTCTAATAATATTATAAATACAATAGAAATTTCAAAATATTAGACTCGAATAATGCCTGATAGGCAAACCCTAAATAATCATGCTTATATATACATATACTTGTTAGGAATTTTTTATCACCCTAACCATATGTTTTAGTCTAATAATATTATAAATACAATGAAATTCTAAAATATTATACCTGAATCATGCATAATAAACGAAGCCCTAACTAATCATAATTGTGAAAAGCCTCAACAAATCTTGTTTAATCTTGTTCATAAACCTAGTACTTTTCGCTTTTTTTTCTACGTTGTCTGAGGAGATTTTTGTAGGGTGGGTATATTCATTGCTGCAATGGAGTTTGGAGAGTTCAAGGATCTCTTGCGGTTTCTAGGGCTATAGGAGACATGCATTTGAAAGAATGGATAATTTCAGAGCCTGAGATTCAGAAGCTTCATTTGACTTCAGATTGTGAGTTTTTGATCATGGCGTCGGATGGATTGTGGGATAAGGTAAACATATTTGAGAGTTATTAATTTTGAGAGTCTGTTTGTTTACGGGTTTTTGAAAACTGTTTTTTGTTTTGAAAAAACAAGGGAGCTATGTGCCCAAATCACAGGGGTCGGGTTGGCTACGATCAACACTGCGGAGAAAATCTATGTCTCGTATCATGAGGACATACATGAGTAAAATTGCCTCTTCCAGGCTCTTAAACGATATAAAAACAAATATCACAACTATATTCCAATTATCTCCCATGTTCAATAGTTGATTACACTTTTATACAAACATATTAAAATCTAAAATTTTTAATACAAGTTATATCAAAAGCATCAAAGCCATCATGAAACTATTCAAATCAGCCTCTAAATGAGTTGTCTCCTCGAGCGCTCCCTGTACCTGAAAATATGTTCCCTCGACAGGGTGAGCTAATGCTCAATAGTGGAATCACCCTAAATGGGTTACTCTCCACCTAAGTGCATATGCAATGCTCCACAATAAACACACACTCAAATACGTGATCTGCTTGAATGTCTACATGATCACCCCGTGTCACGAGTCCTCATCGACTCACTCACACTTGCACAAGCCATGCCTTGAGAAAATAATCATTTTCAAAACAAAACCACATTTGTTCTTGAAAATACACTCACAGAAAGCTTGATGTCGGTAAAATATGGGACTACTCGGCGAATTGGTTGGTGAGCTTTAGAAACTTGATCATAGTCCTCATCCAAGAAATGATCTGTTGGCTCATCTCGACCCAGATTCTTCGAATATCATCGTAGAAATTCCTTTGCAACCATGTCCGTTTTACAAAATCATGTCATGTACTCACACCTACTTCTAGGTTACCCAGTGTATATGAAAATGCATTATGCCATTTTCAAAACCATTTATACAATATGTCAATATGCATATTTTTGATCAACTCTGATTACACACGTGTAATTGACACATCGACCATCACCCGATTTAGCTCACTTGAGCGAATCACAATCTCATCTCGATGGCTACACACACAATTATATTTCCATATAATTGTGACCTCATATTAACACATCAAGCATTAACCTATTAATTCTTTGATCATTGACTTCCCAATTAATTTCTACACATACTAAGCCATTCATTTCAGCGGTCGAGCACACCACATATGGGCGATTTTGGTCGATTCACCTGAGCTTAGGGATTGATTTTAACGATCCAAGCGAGCATGTGGGATGTCGGTAGAGCGCCACGTCATTCGGCTTCACTTTTTGAAACCAATTTCCTTGACCATTTAGGCCTTCTACTCACGAAGAACAATTTTATTTAATAAACCATCACCACAGTACCCAAAAAGCAGTCCTAAAATTTCCATGGTACTAAAATGGAGTCAAAAAATTTCAACGCCGGTTCAAGATTTGAGACCGATCAAACGGCCACTCACGACCTCGATCGACACAAGCATCAACAAAGCACTTAAACCAAGAATAAGGCAGTAGGATGAAACCCACACCTCCACGGGTTTGTCGAAAACTCGGCAAGTGCCTACCGCAGGCTTCGTGTTGCGTGAAGCGACTTTGCTTTTGGTTCGCAGAAATCCGACGGTCGGATCTCCCACGATTCTAGAGAGAAGGAAGACGTTCTCTCTCTAAAACCAAACGAAAATGGCTACTGTGACTCCCTTCTTCCCTTCACGTTTTCTTTTCCTTTGTTTTTATTCATTCCTTTTGCTTTTCTTTTCTTCTTTTCATTTCTCTTCTCATTCTCCTTCATTTTCTCCCCATTCTCGGCTTTCTGCTGCATTCTCTCTTATTTTGGAGCATTAAACGTATGGGACAAAAAGGAGGAGAGTTTTCCTCTCTTCCTCGACGAAATGTGTGGGTTATCCCGATTCCTTACTTTTTCTTTATTTCGTAATTCCTCTTTATGACATCATCACTTACATGGCTCCGATGTTAGCCGTAGGTCATGCCGCCATGTGGCTCAATGTGGCGAATTCATGCACATGTCGAGTGTCGCACTTTTGAGGTGCATGTGGCATCCTAACCTTACCATGTGTCATCGGAGCCTGACACCTCGGCGTGAAATCCAGGCCACACACCTCGGAATCTAGCAGTCGGCGTGGTTGCTAAATTTCGCGAGACGATTTCAACGGAGAAGTCCGTTTTGTCATCCGAGATTTAGAAAAATTTCGGATTTTTACCGAAATTGTGATTTTACCCTTTTTTAGAAAATTGGAATTTTCTCGGGTCTTACAGGAACAAGGAAAAAAATAAGAACCTGTATGGTTCACAATTTTTCTTTTTTTTTTTTTGAAAAATATGGAGAACATATAAAATGCTACACTAAATTCAAAGAACAATAACAGTTTTCAAAGAACACGGGCCTATTTTTGAAAACTGTTATTGAATATAGTTTTTGAAAACATGGAAAACACCATTTTGGTGTTCTTTGTAAATTTGAAAACATGGAAAACACCATTTTGGTGTTCTTTGTAAATTGTTCTTGTTTTCTAAATTTAGTGTTTTATGTATTCTCTGTGTTTTTTATAATAAAAAAACTAGAAACCAAACATGTTATTTTGCTTTGTTTTTCTTGTTCTCATTGTTTTTAAGAACATAAAACAATTTTCAAAAACAGAAACCAAACAAACCTTTCATGTTTTCAAAGCTATTCTCAATAGTTTTAAAACATAAGCTAAATCGTATATTATGTAAATTTTAATAAAAAATTAAAGTATTTATTATACATATAGATTAATTAATTAAAACATTGATTTTAAATAGTTACATTACCATGTACAAGTTGATTTTGATTTTCATCTTTTAATAGAAACTTTCAAACTTCAGTTTCAAAGCCCTAAATCCCTTTATAACTGAGAATGTAAACTTTTAACAATGGAACTTATTTGAAGTGTTTAGTAATCTTTCAGATTTAAAAAATGTTTACAAAATTTGTCAAATACCTAATATTTTTATAAAAAAACCTTTGTTTAATTGACCTATTTTTTACCTTGGATCAATATTTATAATTAATGACCTATTTTTATTTTTCTGATTAAACACTTTAATTAAGGTAGTAAAACTCAAACCGGGACCTCTTCTCTTATGCCCTATCTTTTTGTTATTGTTTCTGATTTATTTCTTTATTTTTTATATTTTTGCCTTTCTAAATTAGTTAACATTATTATTATTGTTTTAATTTGCTAAACCGAGTTAATGATCAGAGGCGGTAGATTTGGTTCTAAGAGAGAAAATTTTATTAGAGTCTTGCAAGAAGCTTGTAGATTCATCTACTAGAGAGGCAACAAGGATGACATTCTGATAATAATTAACCTTAAAGAATTCATTAAACCGGAAGTGTCGCGATTTTTTTGAGATTTTCTTCCTCATTTGCCTTCGATTAATGAATTAATCTCCTTTCAAATGTATAAGAACATGATTAGAGGATATATAGAAATTTTTAGAATAATGCAGGAAATAGGCATATGGAATAGAATAATTTTTGTACACGTTGATTTGGTATAGATTCTTGATTTATTTATTTATTAATTTACTTATTTATTTATTGATTCAAATCTTGTTGGTATTATTCTTATTATTATTATTATTATTATTAATTCTGCAATGGGTTCATGTACAAGATTAATGTGATTCAATGCTTTAAAATTAAATATTGAAGAGATGACAACGGATAGGATTTAGGTAGGATTTTAAATTTCCCATCTCCATTTATTATTTATATTCACATTCTCATCCCGGTCGGATTTAGAATTTTTATCCTCTTCCGCATATTTATCAAAGGATCGGTTATCCTTACCCTATTCTAATATGTGAAATGAATTGTTTAGAAATCATGAATATTAAAAATAATTTTGTGATGTAGTTTCATGAAGCCAATAATAAAATCTGGCTCCTGATAAAATATTATACAATCATTGAAAGATCTCGTAAATCTTGTGTTCCAAATCCCTTCCCCTCTTGTGGTATCCCAAACCTTCACCACCATTGCCATTTCTGAATCAACCAAGGCA